>JAJONR010001975.1:0-78786 GCA_029582245.1 Solanum etuberosum | reverse complement strand
TGTTTAGTCCATTTCTATTCGGACTTAGACTAGTACTTTAGATATTCTTATGTTTAGTTTGGGTTGCACCCATTTTCTTAGACTTGTTGAACTTTAGAGTTTTGGTACATTGACTTTCAGATTCTAAGGGTGTTTTCCGCAATGTTTTAGTAAGTGTTTTGTTAGACTTCCGGAGTTTATGGAAACTCCACTTTATTTCTGCATTTAAACCTGTTTCTGTATCTTTAAATGTTTAGTTTTGGGGCTAGTTGGTTAGTAGTAATGGTTCTCCCACCGGAGGGTTAGTGTGAGTGTCAATCACAGTGGTCTGGGTCGTGACACCCTGTCCCTAATTATTTGTCCACTTTTTATTTTTCAGTTGTCCCTAGTGCCGGTAAAATGAGCCCATATTTTAGTAACCCGCCCATTTTTTAATGGGTTGGGTGAGTGACTTTTTACATGGGTAAAATATGGGTTGATACTCGTATTCAACCCATAAAAATATGGGTAAAATATGGATTAGCCAAATGGGTTAAGCTTCTAACTTTTATTCACTCAAAATTCATGATATCACTGAAAATATTGTAACTTATCTTACTTTTTATGTTCTTCTTAAGAACTAATTATTTATCTCTATAATTGAAAAGGTGAAGTCTTTGGCCCTCCAAAAATATATATTTTAAATGTACATTTTTTTTGTTAATTATAATTTTTTTTTTTTTTTGTTTAATTTTATATTGGATAATAAATAATAGTGTAAAATAAGCAAATCATGTATTAGTATTGAGATTGCTTAAAGTGCATTAAGCATGTTTTAGTCCTAAAATGCAAATATTCATTTACTTTGAAATTAAAAATATTTTCCCCTTGTTATTACATAAATTTATTTTGTATTGAAAAATTAGGATTTTTTTTTTTGACTTTTATGATACAATAAAACTGAATGAAGCATTTTCAACATTTTTCATCTAAAAAAAGACTAAAATATATGCTCCATGTTGAATTCTTAAGTAGAGTACTATTTACTCATGAAAATATGGGTAAATATGGGTAAACTAGTATTTTACCCGACTCATTTGTCACCCAATCCATATTTACCCATATGGAATATGGGCGGGTTGAATTATTACCCATTTTCAACCCGCCCAAATTTGACCCAACCCGCCCATTTGCCACCACTAGTTGTCCCAAATTACTTGTCAATTTTGACAAATCAAGAAAAAATATTTTTTTTACCTATTATACCCTCAATTAATTACTTTGAAAAAGGTAAAACTCCTTGAAATCTTAAGTTTTAAATTCATCCACTTCATAATTAATATGGATAAAATGGTAAACTCACTATGTCAATTATTATTTTCTTAATAGGAGTGCAAATTCAAAAGTGAACAAGTAATTAAAGACACAGCGAGTATACTTTTAACCAAAGTGACAAATAAATAGGATCCTAATGAATACCATTTATTAAATCTAACCTAATACTGCTACAAACTTTTCATCAAAATTTACCGAATTTTGTGGGTTACCCACTAAAGGGTTGAGTGCTCTTTAGTCAGAGGTCTCAAATTTGAATCCTGAATATGAAAAAATCTTTAGTAGGGAGCACTTCTCCCAAAATGAATCATGCTGCTCTAATGCGAGCACCAGACATTGAGCGAAAAAAACTAAAAAAACATGTGGGTACTCAATAGGTGGTGGTAGAAAAAGATACTCTATTTTGTTGTTTCACAAAACCACAAAAATACAAGACTGAATCTTTATACAGTCATATATGAAACAATAGAATGGATTACTTGTTATTGGCCAGCAATTTTCCAAAATTCACAATTAACCCTTAACATCCTATATATATATTTTTAAAGATAACTCCCATTCGAATTATGTATACTATGAATCTTTTTAAAATATTATCAATAATTATATCACATGTTTCGAGTTTACCTTTTTTGTTGTTGATGATAGAAGAGTGCGTATAGAAACTAGTAAATGCTTACTCTTTCTTTGTTCACTATATTAAAAATAAATATTTATTTTGAAAATTAAAATATAATTTATATTTTTATATCTATTTTATCCTTATTGCTAAGTACTATAGTTATTTCCAATTCATTTGCCAACATATAATAATTAGGAGTGATATAGTAAAATTAGCATTTTATTTTTATTATTTTTTTAAAACGTATTAAGTCAAACATGAACATTTTTATTATTTTTTTAAAACGTATTAAGTCAAACATGAATAAATAAACATTAACTTAAGAAAGTAATATAAATGACTTTGTAGTATTGTGAATGCTAAAAAATTTAGGTGTCACTTTGTAATATTTATGAGGTAAAACTCCAAAGTTTTCCTACTATTTAATATATTAACATTAAAATGCAAGAAGTTTAGGTAAAACTCCACAGCCACCAATATACGATTTGACTAGAAAACAATAAGAAAGTTACTAGTAGCATGAGCATCAATTCTATTGAAAGATTTTACCACTTTAAAAGGTCATTTAGTCTTTTACAATTTCTTATAATTTACTTTTTACCTTTTCTCTTATGTGTACATTTTTTATTTGACCCGACCCATAAGGATCAATCTTTTTAAATCTAAACCAGAAATAAGCATTAAAAACTTGATATTAAGTAATATAATATATTTAAAAAAGTTATGATATACATAGATTTCCCTTACTAATATAAGAATTTGCTTAATTAATTTTGTAAATATATATTCTAAGATGAATTCAATGAAGAGGAAATGAGTATAAACATTTCCCAAAGATTGTTGAGGACTAATTTGCAAAAACAATCAATTTAACTTTTTTATGGTGTTGACTGTTGTGTTGTTGGTTGATGAGATAATATACACATCCTCAATTCTAATTTACATTACATTATTTAATTCGACACGATATTTAAGAGATCTTTTTTAAAAATCTTGATCTCTAACCGTCTTTAATTATTCTTGTGGCGGTAATTATTTCATAAAGGATAAAAGAGAAAATTTTAAATTAAATTATCTCTAATTAATTACAAAAAAAAAGACATTTTTTTTTAAATATCTAAAAAGAAGAATATGACATAAACTAGAACAGAAAAAAATAATATTTTTTGTTATGGTACTTATAGATATAAAATAAATCACCATGTATGAAATTCATCATAGATTATTTAGTATTTTACAATTTATGACCGTTCAATTCCCTTAAACTATAATATTTTTATTATAATTAAGCGCATATATATAAGCTATACCATTGAGGATTTTACACCAACCCATTTACACTAATTTGGGTCTACATAATTAATTTATGCCAAAATAGTTCTATGCATTTTGACTTCAAAATTGAGATATTTATTCAATGGCTCCCCCACTACCTCCACTATAATTAATCAAATAAAAAATATGTCAACCTCACATTTTATACATGCCTATATATACTCCCTTAGTTTTTCCCATCAAGAAAACAAGTCACACAAAGAGCATTTTCTTGTAAAATTGTGTGACAGGTAACATTATTTGTTAATATGGAGTTCCTGTATGTCTCTCTTGTTTGTGTATTTGTTTTTTTGGTTTCCCTCTTGCTCTTGTACAAGAACAAATCCAGCTTGCCCGGAGAACCTCTTCCTCCGGGCAAAACAGGGTGGCCTGTATTTGGAGAGAGCCTCGAGTTTCTGTCCACTGGTTGGAAAGGGCACCCTGAAAAATTCATCTTTGATCGTATGGCTAAGTACTCATCTAATGTGTTCAAAACTCACCTTCTAGGTGAAGAAGCTGCGGTTTTTTGTGGTGCATCAGGCAACAAATTCTTGTTTTCAAACGAAAACAATTTAGTACAAGCATGGTGGCCAAATTCAGTGAACAAAGTGTTTCCATCTTCAACACAAACATCTTCGAAAGAAGAAGCTATTAAAATGAGAAAAATGCTTCCTAATTTCTTCAAACCTGAAGCATTGCAACGTTACGTTGGGATTATGGACCACATAACCCAACGTCACTTTGCTTCCGGATGGGAAAATAAAGACCAAGTTGTCGTTTTCCCATTAACAAAACGTTATACTTTTTGGTTAGCGTGTCGATTGTTTTTAAGCGTGGAGGATCCTAACCATGTCGCCAAATTTGCTGACCCTTTCGATGTTTTGGCTTCTGGATTGATTTCAATACCTATAGATTTGCCTGGAACGCCATTCAATCGCGCAATTAAGGCTTCAAATTTTATTAGGAAAGAGCTAGTGAGTATTATAAAACAAAGGAAGATTGATTTAGGTGAGGGGAAAGCATCATCAACACAAGATATATTGTCACATATGTTGTTAACATGTGATGAAAATGGGAAATTTATGGGGGACTTGGATATTGCTGATAAAATATTAGGCTTGTTGATTGGTGGACATGATACTGCTAGTTCTGCTTGTGCTTTCATAGTTAAGTATCTTGCTGAGCTTCCACACATTTATCAACGAGTTTACACAGGTAATTAATTATTAACTCAAAATAATTCTATTTTACAAATTATTTGTCTAAGACCTAAGTAGATATATATTTATTTATTTATTTTTCGTCTGTTGCTTCTTACAAATTTTTGTTTTGTTAAAATAAAATATATATACATAGAGCAAATGGAGATAGCGAAATCAAAGGGTCCGGGGGAATTATTGAGGTGGGAAGACATTCAAAAGATGAAATATTCATGGAATGTGGCATGTGAAGTTTTAAGACTTGCACCACCTCTCCAAGGTGCTTTTAGGGAAGCTCTTTCTGATTTCATCTTCAATGGTTTCTCTATACCTAAAGGATGGAAGGTAAATATATATACATGTCCTCCTATATACTTGTGTGTATGTATAGTTTGATGACTAATAAAAATTTACCAAATTTATATATGTAGATATATTGGAGTGCAAATTCTACACATAAGAGTGGAGAATATTTTCCAGAACCAGAAAAATTTGAGCCTTCAAGATTTGAAGGAAGTGGACCAGCTCCATACACATTTGTACCTTTTGGTGGAGGACCAAGAATGTGTCCAGGAAAAGAATATGCTCGTTTAGAAATTCTTGTTTTCATGCATCATCTTGTTAAGAGGTTCAAGTTTGAAAAAATTATTCCTGATGAGAAAATCATAGTCAATCCAATGCCTATTCCGGCCAAGGGACTCCCCGTTCGACTCTACCCTCACCACCACAACGCCTGATCCACCAAGACGCTTGTTATAGTAACATTTTTAATTTCATATGTCAAACATTATCTTATTTCATGTTTCTTTACAATTGTTCTCTTTTTTATTTGTTGCTGTGATCCATTTCAATTTATTTGGTTTTTACTAGTATTAATTTTAGACGTGTGACTAATAAATTTGTGTTCAATATTCTCCATGAATTGTATAATAAGAAAGTTGTTTCCTTCAATTACTTGCATCTGCACATGATTTCTAGTGGTTGATCAAATCTACTTTTAAGTCATTTTAGTTTTTGATAGTGTTTGATAAAGTTAAAAATAACTTAAAATAAGTTTAAAATGACTTTTTAAAAAAAGTCATTTAAGTTTGATTTTTTATTTTTGACTTAAAAACTACTTTTTAAGTCAATCCAGAGGAGACAACCCATTTATGATTCCAGCCGAGAAGACTAGTAGTCAATCCAAACCGGCACTTCATCTTATTCTTTTCAATAGGATTTAAGTTATATATAATATAGTGTATCGCAAATTACTTTTACCAATTAAAATTATAGTTATATATTACTACAATTTATAGATTATCAATTTATTTAAATTATCCATATATAAACTGTTGAGTTATAATTAGCTAAAAGATTGACAATTGATTTTCTTTTTCATATAGTGTGAAGAAATTGAAATCTTCCCTTCTGGCCATATTTCTCACTTGTCTAACCTCATCTTAAATATATCAGTAAGCCTTTGATCATTTGAATAACCATTCTAATCATCATAACATTGTCAAAATCAAATTCCGAGTCGTATTCAAGATTTTGAGATGACGGGTACGTGCATTATTATGAAAATGTTGATCTAATCGGTTTGACATTTAAGTTCTTATCGTTGAAAACAATTAAAATTTTAAAATTATAGGTCCAAAATTGAAATGTTTAATTAATTAAAACACCAAAAGTGCTATCAATAACCACTTAAAGAGGTGTTACCCAATTTTAGAAAGAAAAATAAAACAAGATAGATATAAAATTCAACTTTCTAACCTCTAAAAGAGGTGCACCCTATCATCGTCGCGTTATATGATACTTCGAGTGTGGATTCACACATTTATATTTAACAAAAAGTTTAAAAATATAACACAACTATATATGATTGAGGCACCATTTCAAATTAATTGTGAGAGCTTCAATCGCACTTGCGTCGATTACGACAAAAACAACTTTTAGCGCCAATAAAAATTTACATTAATGAAAAATACTAACGCCTTTATCGACATTAGTTAATAATCTTTAGATTCAATATTGTTACATATTTTAGGGACATTTACCAAAAATGTTAATTATCTCTAAAAATACATATTTATCGATAATTAAACTATTACCGTTAAAAATGATTTTTATGTAACTGCAACTATCACAATAGGCAAAAAAGTCGTGATCATATGGCCATGATGGTTTCTAAGGATACCTCCTCTTGCAATGTCAGGTTACCTTTTCTCCAACCATCAACATTATGTTGTTAGAATTTGTCACTAATGATACAAAATCCTTTTCCCAGTGCAAAGACTACTGATACTTGTGACATCGGATATACGTGGGACAAGGTGAGGCGGGTTAAAGATGAAAAAAATTTATCATGTGAGGCAGAGTGGAATGAATTAAAAATTTTGTGAGTTAAGCCTAATCTGCCCTATATCTGTCCCACACTGTCCTATTGTTATCCCTAAATGTGGGCTATTGGGTCATGGCACATGTCCAAAACATGTATCTCTTGTCCACTTACAAATAAATATAAGAACTATCTTTTTTAGGTTTTATATGTAAAAATAAAAACTTCTTGTAAAAATACATAATAAAATTAGAAAAAATAAATATTATAAATAAACTATGAAAATCAATTCTCCTGTCCAAAACCATGATCTCATTCAGAAGTTTTACCTAGTGAGACTCCAATAAACTTCTTACCTATTGATGCTCTGCAATGATGCGTTGAGCGAGCTTTTTTTAATTTGATTTTTGAAGCCCTCATTGAAGCCCAACTATGTAAAGTATCTTTCATGAGAATTCCTATTATATATTCACGTGATTTCGAGGAACAATCTTTCTATTACATCATGTATACATCTAATTAATTAATTCAACTATTCACACAATAAAATAAAGGGAAATTTGTTTGGTATTTAATTAATTCATTGTTCCTTGATTATAAATAGTTAAAATATATGTTATAAACCAGGTTAAACTGTCAATAATTTTACCTAGCGTTTGATCATAAATTTTCAAATATTTTTGGCAAGTCATTTTTTAATGAAGTTTTACCATGTGTTTGGTCATAGATTTTGAGATAATTTTTTGACTTTTAATTTTTTAAATATATACCCATAAGTTTTAAAAATTATTTAAAATATCTATAATTTTTATTATCATTTTACGTTTTGTGAAAGCCATGATAACGAACATAATTAATATATATGAATTTAAAAAAAGAGTAAGAAAAAAAGGAAAATAATATTGATTTGTATACGAAAAAACTACTATTACTATTTGTAATTGGAAGTGACTTCAGAGAGCAAGCTCGGATAAAATTTGTATAAAATATGTATATAACGGTACAAATTTTGTACAACAAACTATGAATGAAATTTAGTCCAAAACTATAAATGATTGGATGTTTTTATAAAATATAAAAGTTTGGGGTATTTTTAAATTTTAAAAAATTCTCAAATACTAGAATTTGGCTCAAATTCTTGTTTTTTTTCTAGAACTTGAAAACTTGAGATGTTTGGCAAATAATTTTTTAAGTAATGATAAATTATATGGCTAAACACTAATTCTCAAAAATATTTGAAGCCAAACAGGCTTAAACGTTATTCATGC
Organism: Solanum etuberosum; assembly: GCA_029582245.1. Taxonomy (NCBI): domain Eukaryota; kingdom Viridiplantae; phylum Streptophyta; class Magnoliopsida; order Solanales; family Solanaceae; genus Solanum; species Solanum etuberosum. The sequence continues at coordinate 70,767 of JAJONR010001975.1, read as the reverse complement.
ATGATCATGATGAGAGATTTTTAGTAGGTTCTAATAGACTCATTCGTATGAGTCAAGTCCAAAATTATTATTTATCACAAGGTGGAAAACCAACAAAAAATAGTTAAAGTCTTCAAATTTAATCATTGAATTATACCAAGTCATTGGATAAGAGAGCATGATAGATAATGCAATCTTACAGTACTTAGTTGGAAAATTAACTAATTATACCCCTTGGTGAGGGAGGGTAGAAGATTATTAATTAGCAATTAATCCTGCTTGTTTAAGACCAGTGACTTGCTTTATTGAATCATAACAAGTTATGTTTGAGTCTAAGAATTATATAAGCATGATTGGTCCGTTTCACATGAAAATATTTTATATAGCAATGTTTGTTCACATGTCTACTAAACTAGATTAGTTTATTGATCACAAGGGTACTCCAAACTGGTATTTAATCTTTAAAATAGTGTCTTGGTGTCCAATATTCTTGAGAATCATTAAAGATGAATAAGGCAATTACATATTTAAGTTATATAGTACACCTTTAATGGATATCCTGTTTCTTTAATTTTTTTATTTTATTTTATTTAGATACACCACTTTAAAAAGTCACTCATTCTTTAAAAATAATAACAAGTGTTTTCACTAAATTATCTACTTGGCCATTAAAGAATCAATATTTTTCTCTCTGATCTATTTTATATTCACTTTGTTGTATCAACATAATATATATTATCTTTTGTTTTTTTTAATTATATATAAAGAAGATAGTTGTAACGACCTGATTCCGTCGTTAGGGAAAAGCCAATAGGAAAAAAATTGAGGCCAGAAAACTTTTGAGTAGTAACTTGGAAATTCCTAGCCTAGTCCTGATTTGGAAATAAGAGTCAGTGAGGTCTAGGAAAATATGGTAATGAATGGGGGATCTAATTATGAAATTGATCACATGAGTAGATAGCTAAGACGTTAAAGAACACGTACGACTTTACGAAATCGAATTCTGGCAAGTAGAACTCCCGAAACTGATCTTAGCGTGAGCGAGTTGTTTTTAAATGTCATGGGTTGAAGGTGTGTTGTTAAATGGGGGTTTGAAACTCTAATCCCGACGTTTTGTCTCCACGCAAGCCGCTAGGGCGGGATTTATCCCGCCAGGATGGGGACGCTGTAGCGGGATGGGGTCCGCTGTAGTGGGCCAGTCGCGACTTTATTCGGGGAAAAACCCCAATTTTGTTATTTTTCTACAAACTTCATTCTAAAGAGCTAGGAGACGAACCAGGATGAATTCTTGATAGTTTTCCATGACTTTTGGTGCTAAAGGTAATGATTTTACTCCCCTAATCCATTTTTCGATCTGTAGAACGTAGATTTTTGGGTAATTATCGTTGGGGGAGGGTTTTGGCCGGAAGTTGATGATGGAAAAAAGTCTTAACTGCACCTTAGGATTATGGGTTTAGTCTTGAGTTATTGGGTTTCTTATAATCTGGGTAAATTAGATCTTAATTATTGATCATTGCGTTAAATTATTCGTTTGTAGACCAAGAACAAGCGGAAAGAATCTGGAAAGGGAAGAATCAAGTGTCTTAGGAGGATTCAAGCTTGATTTCGAAGTAGGTGATGGTTTGATTTCATGTTTGTGTGATGTATGTGGATTGATTTCTATATTGTATGCATGCGTGTATGCGAATCTGATAAAACGTGGAAACAAACCTAATGAAATGATTATGAACAATGCATGCCATGAACTTGGGTACTTGACTATATGACTTGAGTATTGTACATTATGGATGTGATTGTGATTGTGGTGGTGATGATTAGATCGGGTATCACGTTCCGACACATATATTGGATCGGGTGTCACGATCAGACACATATCTTGGATTGGGAGTCACGATCCGACACACTAATTGGGATTGGGTGTCACGTTCCGGCACACTAACAGTTTGGGTATGTCTTTGTGTTGTTATATATATTGCTATTGAGAATGTGGAATGGTATATTGCTCCTGAAATGATAAATGGTTTATAATTATTTTCCATATATGTGTGCTTATTATATTGTGATTGTCTTCGTATATTGTGCTTATGGGAGTAGCCGCGTGATCCTACCAGTACACGGTGGTTGTGTACTGATATTGCACTTGCTCTTTCTTTATTGAGTACAAAATATCTTCAGGCGGCTGCTGACAAACCTCATTTAGGAGATCGCTGATCGAGACTGAATTCAAGGGTGAGCCAGTTCTTCCAGGCTGCCATGAGTTCTCATTCTGTTTAGTCCATTTCTTTTCGGACTTAGACTAGTACTTTAGCTATTTGTTTATTTAGTTTCGGGGTTGTACCCCTTGTTCTTAGATTGGTTGTTAGTAGAGTTTTGGTACATTGACTTTCAGGTTCTAGGCGTTGTTTTCCGCAAATGTTTTGGTTATTGTTTGAAAAACTTTCAGAGTTTATGGGAACTCCAGTTTATTTCTGCATTTAAACCTGCTTCCGTATCTTTAAATGTCTACTTTTGTGGTTATCTGGTTAGTAGTAATGGTTCTCACCGGAGGGTTAGTGTGGGTGTCAATCACGATGGTCTGGGTCATGACAAAGTTGGTATCAGAGCTCTAGGTTCGTTGATCTCGATATACCAAAACAAGTCTAGTCGAGTCTTGCGGAATGGTACGGAGACGTCTGTACTTTTCCTCGAGGGGCTATAGGACTTTAGGAAATCTCTCTGTTTTCTCTTGTCTCCTTTCGTGCGATAACTTGATTCCAATTGGTATCTGGTGATCCAAATTAGTATCTAATCTTCTTCACTCTTCTGTCCGCAGATGGTTAACACTAGGTTCAACTGCATCAGGCCCGTCGCTCTCGTCAATGAGCCAGCTGACGAATCTGCAGCGAGAGGTCACGGTCGAGGCAAGGGTAGAGGAAGAGCAAGGGGCAGAGGCCGATGAAGGGTAGCACCCACTAGGGGTGGAGAACCAATTGAGAATGCTCCCAGAGATGAGGTTCCTCCCGTACATCATGAAGAGGTAGAAAAGAATGTGGAGATTGAGGACGAGGGGGATGTTGGACAGGAAGAGGATGCACCGGCTAAGGATACCGGCGTTCCTCCCTTAGACCCAATGTTAGCTCAACAAATCATGTCTTTTCTGAAAAGATTGGTTGGTCCTGGAATCCTTCCAGCAGTGCAAGCTACCCAACCCCTAACCAACCGCCCCGTTACTATTATTAGTCCCAGGGGAGATGCAGCATTAGGTACTGATGCCTTTTTCCACCTTTGTTGGGTCCCGTAATGACTTGTAATGAGCATGAGATGTTGACTAAGTTTCTGAAGTTGAAGCCGCCTGTGTTCCATGGTTCTGAGAGTGAGGACGCCTATGAATTCATCTTGGATTGTTATGAGAGGCTGCATAAGTTAGGTATTCGTGACCTTCCAGCTTCAGGGTGAGGCTAAGCAGTGGTGGAGGGACTATGTGGAATGCAGATCGTACGTTTTACCCCACTCACTTGGACACAATTTCATGCTCTGTTTCTAGAAAAGTATGTGCCTCGGACTTTGAGAGATCGTAAGAAGGATGAGTTCATGGATTTGGAGCAAGGTGGTATATCTGTGGCTGCTTATGAGGCTAAGTTCCATGCTTTGTTTAGATATGCTACGCAACTGGTGATTACCGAGGAGGAGAGGATTTGTCTATTCGTCAAGGGACTGAACTCCGAGTTACAGGTATTGTCTGTTCCTATGACTTCTGCAGGGAAAGTTTTAATGAGGTAACGGACTTTGTGAAGAAAGTGGAAGGAGTTAGGCGTGATGGGCAGGTTAAGGCATTGGCTAAGAAAGCTAAGAGCACATGTAACTTTCAGGGTTCCTACTCCAGAGGTTTAGGGAGGCCGACACCTGCAGCCCGGCAAATTTAGTCCGCTATGCCCGCTTCTACAGGTAATTACTCGGGAACTCCACATCAAAATTTTATTCAGGATAGCCAGGGAGTCGCACCTTTGGCGGGCAGCAGGCTGATTTTTTATCGTAGTTGTTATAATTGTAGAGCACCTGGACGTATGAGGAGAGATTGTCCTCACCTGCGCATATTTGACCCTGCGCAACAGCAGACTAGAGTAGTGGTACCCGCGGGTAACGGTAATAATGGTAAAGGGCATCCACAAGGTCGGCGAGGAGGAAATCAGCGAGGCCGTGGAGGCCGGGGAAATGGTAACGCAGGGAGAGGAGCAGTGCAGCCAGGCAAGGAGGTCGCTCGTCAAGATGACAGGGCTCAGTGTTATGCCTTTCCGGGCAAGAGCGAGGTAGAGTCTTCTGACGCAGTGATCACAAGTACTATTCTTGTATGTGACCGGATGGCTACTGTTTTGTTTGATTCGGGTTCTACTTATTCATATGTGTCCGTTCAGTTTGCCTTGGATTTGATATGATTTGTGATGTACTTGATGCCCCCATCCATGTTTCTACCCCAGTTGGAGAGTCTGTCATAGTCACCCATGTCTATCGTGCTTGTCCTATTTTGTTTATGGGTTTTCAGACTTGGGCTGATTTGGTTATTTTGGATATGACTGACTTCGATATAATCTTAGGCATGACTTGGTTGTCCCCCTATTATGATGTGCTTAATTGTAATACTAAGTCTGTGACTCTAGAGATCCCGGGTAGGAAAAAGTTAGAGTGGGAAGAGGTATACAAGCCTAAGCCAGCTAAGGTCATATCCACCATTCGCGCTAGGAAACTGATGGGGCAGGGTTGTTTGGCTTATTTGGCTCATATTTGAGATGTTGAGGTCGAGTCTCCCTCTATTGAGTCTATCCCTTTGGTGTTAGAATTTAGAGAAGTTTTTCCTACAGATTTTCCTGGTATGCCTCCGGATAGAGATATAAATTTCTGTATTGACTTGGAAACTGGTACTCGCTCCATTTCTATTCGTCCTTATCGCATGGCTCCGACGGAGTTGAGAGAGCTTAAAGCTCAAATTCAGGAACTTCTTGATAAAGGTTTTATCCGCCCTAATGCCTCCCCGTGGGGTGCTCCTGTCTTGTTCGTTAAGAAAAAGGATGGTAGTGTGAGGATGTGCATAGACTATCATCAATTGAATAGGGTCACCATTCGGAATAAGTATCCACTACCTCGGATAAATGATCTTTTTGACCAGTTGCAGGGTGCATCTATTTTCTCTAAGATTGATCTAAGATCGGGTTATCATCAGTTAAAGATTATATACCAAAAACGGCATTCCTGACCCGCTATGGGCACTACGAGTTTCTAGTGATATCATTTGGGTTGACAAATGCGCCTGCAACTTTCATGAGTTTAATGAATGGTGTGTTCAAACCATTTCTGGATTCGTTTGTAATTGTGTTTATTGATGACATTTTAGTTTATTTGAAGAGTGAGGAAGAGCATGCCGACCATCTTCGAATTTTTCTTGGTGTTCTTGGGAGAAAAAAATTATATGCTAAATTTTTCAAGTGTGAGTTTTGGTTGACTTCAGTTGCCTTTTTGGGGCATGTAGTTTCAAGGGAAGGGGTAATGGTAGATCCCCAAAAGATTGAAGCAGTTAAGATTTGGATCCGGCCTAGTTCTGTGACTGAGATTAGGAGTTTTGTGGGGCTCGCTAGCTACTATCATCGATTTGTGAAGAACTTTGCTTCCATTGCCACACATCTGACAAGGTTGACCAAAGGAGATACCTTTCGAGTGGACTGACAAGTGCGAAGAGAGCTTTCAAAAGCTCAAGACTCTTCTGACCACAACACCTATTTTGGCACTACCGGTGGAAGGTAAAGATTTTATTATTTATTGTGATGCTTCACATGCGGGTTTGGGTGTTGTGTTGATGCAGGATAAAAATATCATAGCTTATGCATCGCGGAAGTTGAAAGTACATGAGCGTAATTACCCGACACATGATTTGAAATTGACAGCGGTTGTGTTTGCTCTCAAGATTTGGCGGCATTATCTTTATGGTGTCAAGTGTGAGGTATTTACTGATCACCGTAGCCTACAACATGTATCACTCAAAAGAATCTGAATCTGAGACAGCGAAGGTGGATGGAGTTACTCAAGGATATGATGTGACCATCCAGTATCATCCGGGTTAGGCTAACGTGGTCGCAGACGCATTAAGCCGGAAGGCGGTAAGTATGGACAGTCTAGCTTACTTGGGTGTATCCAAGCGATCTTTGGCTAGGGAAATTCAAACCTTGGAGTCTAAGTTCATGTTGTTGGGCATCTCAGAAAGAGGTTGGGTGTTAGCTAGCATTGAGGTTAGGGCCACCTTCATTGAGGAGATCAAGGCCAAACAGTTTGAAGATGAGAATTTGAATGAGCTTAGGAGGAAGATAGTGTCTGGTAAGGCGAAAGATATGGTTCTTGATGCGGAGGGGGGGGGGGGAGGGGCTGTGCTCAGTTTTAAAGGAAGAATTTGTATTCCTCGAGTGGACGACTTGATTCAGAATTTGTTCACAGAATCCCATGGTTCACGGTATTTCATTCATCCGGGTATGACCAAGATGTACCGAGACTTGAAGCGACTTTATTGGTGGCCTGGGATGAAGAAATATATAGCGAAGTTTGTGGCTTAGTGCCAAAATTGCCAACAAGTAAAATATGAGCATCAAAGGCCTGCAGGTTTGCTTTAGAGAATGCCAATTCCGGAATGGAAGTGGGAAATGATAGCCATGGATTTCGTGGTTGGTCTTCCGAAGACTTTGGGGAAGTTTGATTCTATTTGGGTAGTGGTTAACAGGTTGACTAAGTCAGCCCATTTCATTCCAGTCAGGACAGACTATAATGCACAGCAATTAGCTAAGGTGTATGTGAAAGAGATAGTGAGGCTGCACGGGGTGCCCCTTTCTATCATCTCAGAACGTGGTACACAGTTCACATCCAAGTTTTGGAGGAAATTACATGATGAGTTGGGCACTCAACTCACCTTTAGCACCGCCTTCCATCCGCAGACGGACGGGCAGTCAGAGAGGACTATTCAAGTGCTAGAGGACATGTTGAGGGCATGTGTGATCGACTTTGGAGGACATTGGGATAAGTTCCTACCCTTGTGTGAGTTCTCCTATAATAACAATTACCACTCCATCATTGATATGGCACCATTTGAGGCACTTTATAGGAGTGGATGATCCCCATAGGATGGTTTGAGGCTGGATATGTGAAACCTTTGGGGGTTGACTTGGTGAAGGATGCTTAGGATAAGGTAAGAAGCATCCAAGCTAAGCTCTTAGCAGACCAAAGTCGACAGAAAAAGTATGCAGACCATTAGGTAAGAGACATGGCAGTTTAGACTGGTGAGAAAGTTCTTCTTAAAGTGTCACCTATGAAGGGGGTGATGAGATTCGGCAAGAAGGGCAAGCTTAATCCTCGGTATATTGGACATTTCGAAGTTCTTGATTGTGTAGGGCCAGTGGCCTATAGATTGGCTCTACCTCCAACTTATCTGGAGTTCATCCAGTATTTCATGTGTCCATGTTGAAGAAGTATCATGGAGACGGGGATTACATCATAAAATGGGACTCAATTTTGCTAGATAAAGGCCTTCAGTATGAGGAGGAACCGTTGGCAATTCTTGATCGCGACATCCGGAAGCTGAGGACCAAGGAGATAAAGTCTGTGAAAGTTCAATGGCAACATCATTCGGTGGAGGAATCTACTTGGGAAACCGAGAGGGACATGCGAGACAAGTATCCCCAGTTGTTTAACGATTGAGGTACTACTCTACCCTTACTTTAGCCAGTCTTTTTCAGTTGATCACTCGGGGATGAGTGATGGGTAAATTGGTATCTATTGTAACGACCTGATTCCATCGTTAGGGAAAAGCCAATGGGGAAAGAATTGGGGCCAGAAAACTTTTGAGTAGTAACTTGGAAATTCCTAGCATAGTCCAGATTTGGACGAAATCAGAGTCATTGAGGTCTAGGGAAATCAGGTACTGAATGGGGGATCTAATTATGAAATTGATCATATGAGTAGATAGCTAAGACGCTAAGAAACCCGTACGACTTTACAGAATCGAATTCCGGCGAGTAGAACTCCCAAAATTAATCTTAGCCTGAATGGGTTGTTTTTTAATGTCATGGGTTGAAAGTGTGTTGTTAAATGTGGGTTTGAAACTCTAATCCCGACGTTCTGTCTCCGCGCAAGCCTCCAGGGAAGGATTTATCCCGCCAGGGCGGGGCCGCTGTAGCGGGAAAGTCGCGACTTAAGTCGAGAAAAAACCCCACTTTCGTTATTTTTCTGCAAACTTCATTCTAAAGAGCTAGGAGACCACCCAGGACGAATTCTTGACAGTTTTTCATGAATTTTGGTGCTAAAGGTATGGATTTTACTCCCCAAATCCATTTTTTGATTCGTAAAACGTAGATTTATGGGTAATTATCATTGGGGGAGGGTTTTGGCCTGAAGTAGATGGTGGGAAAAAGCCCTAGCTGCACCTTAGGATCATGGATTTGGTCTTGGGTTATTGGGTTTGTTATAATCCGTATAAATTAGACCTTACTTATTGATCCTTGCGTTAAATTATTCGTTTGTAGACCAAGAACAAGCGGAAAGAAACCAAAAAGGGAAGAATCAAGTGTCTTAGGAGGACTCAAGCTTGATTTCGAGGTAGGTGATGGTTTGATTTCCTGTTTGTGTGATGTATGTGGATTGATTGCTATATTGTATGCATGCGTGTATGCAAATCCAATAAAACGTGGAAACGAACCTAATGAAATAATTATGAACAATGCATGCCATGAACTTGGGTACTTGACTATATGACTTGAGTATTGTACATTATGGATGTGATTGTGATTGTGGTGGTGATGATTGGATCGGGTGTCACGTTCAGACATATACAATGGATCGGGTGTCAAGTTCCGACACATATCTTGGATCGGGTGTCACGATCCGACACACTAATTGGGATCGGGTGTCACGTTCCGGCACACTAAAAGTTTGGGTATGGATTCCATGAGAGGACCATTGTGTTGTTATATCTATTACTATTGACAATGGGGAATGGTAAATTGCTCCTGAAATGATAACTGCTTTATAATTATTTTCCGTATATGTGTGCTTATTATATTGTGATTGTCTTCGTATATTGTGCTTATGGGAGTAGCCGCGTGATCCTACCAATACACGGTGGTTGTGTACTAATACTGCACTTGCTCTTTCTTTGTTGAGTACAGGGCATCTTCAGGCGGCTACTGACAGACCTCCTGTAGGAGATCGCTGATCGAGACCGAATTCAAGGGTGAGCCAGTTCTTCCAGGCTGCCATGAGTTCTCATTCTGCTTAGTCCATTTCTGTCCGGACTTAGACTAGTACTTTAGCTATTCGTTTGTTTAGTTTCGGGGTTGTACCCCTTGTTCTTAGATTGATCGTTAGTAGAGTTTTGGTACATTGACTTTCGGGTTTTAGGCGTTGTTTCCCGCAAATGTTTTGGTTATTGTTTGACAAACTTTCGGAGTTTATGGGAACTCGAGTTTATTTCTTCATTTAAACCTGCTTCCGTATCTTTAAATGTCTACTTTTGGGGTTAGTTGGTTAGTAGTAATGGTTCTCCCACCGGAGGGTTAGTATGGGTGCCAATCACGACGGTCTGGGTCGTAACAATAGTTTTCGAACAATGAAAAAGAAAATAAATTTTAATAAAGTTAACTTCTTTTTAACGAGGGATAGTTAATTTTTATCAATAAGTTAAAAAAATATTTTCTAATACAAATTTTCTTTCATTTCTATTGAACCTTTAATCTACAAACATGACATATATTACAATGTAATTATTTTTCATGATTGTCTAAGATATATCTTACAATGTAAAATAATGGTAAAATACTAAACAAATACTAATGTATATGGAACTTTTTTATTTAAAAAAATTGTTGAATAATAACATAATAATACCATGATAAAAAAAGTTGTCTCTAAAATGAGAGTTCACCAGTTTAGTTTCTTTATATCCTCTTATTTCGTAGAAGAATCACAATTGTTGTATTCTACTCTACCCCAATTTATACAACAAGAGTTTAAGAATAAACATTAGATTTTCAACTAGTACAAAAAAATCATTGAAAAATTAGAGAAAATATGTTAGTTGAACGAAAATCCAATCAACAAAAGGAAAAAGAAACACTTTCAGAATAATAAATAAATATAATAATAACAATCTTAAAAGAGGGTATTGATCAGTTTTTCATTTACCTTCTTAGTAAATACTGACGTCAAAACCATCAAGTAAATAGTTAAAATTTTGGACCCCAATTAGGTAATAACACACAAAAGAATTATTAGAAAAAGGAGAAAACATGTTAGTAGAAAAAAATCAAAACCAGCAAGAGAGCATGTTCAATAAAAAAGAATTGAAAATATAATAATAACAATTAAAAGAATGTATAGATCAGATTTTCTTTTACCTTCTTATTAAATACCATGTTTGAATTATCAAGTATATAGTCAAAAGTTATTTTTCGTATTCGTCACTGCCTCCTCAATTAGATAAAAAATTGTTTAATTCTTTATTGTAATATGCATGTTTCCTTTTTTCACCCGTGACCAAATAAAAATTTATGATTTAGGGTTTATGATTATGTACTTGAAAAAAATATAAAAGCAACGGAGGTTATTAAGAGTACGAGTAATGAAGATGAAAATATGTGAGCCTAAGGCAAAATAATAATCAATATTATTAGAATAAAAGTTATCCATAAAAATGAAGTAACGTGAATTATAAAAATGACTTTCTAAATATAATAATTAAAAAATAAAAAATATTTTAAAGTAAACTATTGTGTTATTATTATATAGTGAAATAGAGACAAATACCAAAAAATAATAATAATAAATTCAATTAGAGGTTGTAGAAGAAAGGTGTCACATCCCCTTGTCCATGCTTAACTTTATATTATATATAGATTTAAATATGATTTCTTCGTTATGTAAAACTTCTTTTATTTAAATAATAGTTATTGGTGTTTATTTGCATTTTAATATTAAAGTGCATGATATATTAGTGGGTATAGAGTGAAGAAAGTAGTTTTTTTTAATTTTTTTTTTTTTGTAACTCATATAATTATTATGACATGTTCTCCTTATTATCTACCGCTAATTAATCCACAACACCTCAAATTATTATATACTTTAATTTCTTCATATCTATGTGTGGAAGAAATCCTACACCTATGCAAATGATGCTCTCTTTCTTGTATTGTGTAGATGAGAAATATCATGTTGTAAATAAAAAGAACAATGTATTGTGTTTATGTTTTGGGGTTAGTGTAGTATAAGAGAGTTGGAACAAAGAAAAATATTATTATATTTTCAATTTATTCACTATAAAATAGAGTAAAATGAACATATTTTTATTGATGGAGCTTCGAAATCTTCAACTAGTTCGACATTATATAAGTCATATGATGTTGTCAGGATGTTGTATGTCACGATTCAAAAATGGACGTGACGATACTTGTCTATTTCCATCAAGACAAGTAAACCTCAACCCAACGAAACGAAATAAAGTGGAAAGATAAAGCAAGAACAAGATAAAAGTGGAAAACTTATCCATTCTATTAACACCCCAAAACCTTATTATGACATGTACAAGCCTCTAATATATAAAGTGCGGAAATGAAATAATTACATAGTCTCAATGTCTTTGTTTCTCAGATAGAACAAAGCATAACATAAAGGAAAAGAGGGCCCGCTGGGATGATAAGAAGCTACGTCTCAATAGTCCTTTGACAAGCCTCGAAAAGTAGGAGAAGAAGAACGATCACACAGTACCAGGCTTGAAACCTACACAAGTACTTGTAGAAGCAAGAAGTTAGTACCAACCAACATCAATCAACCTAATAAACAAGACAAACTAGCTAGAAATTGAATACTCCTTTCATCCCTAATCGAACCTCCTCAAACTACAACCTACATAAAAATTAGCACAACCTAAACATTTTCACAATACATAGGTCACAAGGCTTAACCACACAGTTCAATAGTCACATATAAACATTCAACACGTATCAAATAATTCAATGTCAAGTGACAAGTACATCAATCACAAACAACAAGTAGATCAATCATAAGTATTAAAAACATTAAATCAAATAATGAACTCTTGCCTGAACCATTTCCATTCGGCACAATTGTCACTAGCCGGAACCATTTGTCATCGGCTTTATATCTCATCATTACCGGAAACCATTTCCTTTTGGCTTTATATCACATCATTAGTCGAAACCATTTCCTTTCGAATTTATATCATTTCACTATCCAGAACCATTTCTCTTCGGCTTTATATCACATCACTAGTCAGAACCATTTTCCTTCGACTTCATATCATTTCACTAGGCGGAACCATTTTCCTTCGGCTTTATACCACATCACTAGTCGAAACAATTTCCCTTCGTCTTTGTAACACATGACTTATCACGGTATTCAACAATCACATGCACATAAGTAATTTCACACCACAAGGAAGAGACAAAAATTCAAGCAATTCAAATCCACTTTCATGCCATTCAAAGCATTTCATCAATCAATCAAATAGGGGCTACAACAAGAAAATTCACAAATTACCAATATCAACACGTTGCCTTTTCATTAATCCCATTTTAATCCATTAAGGCTAATCAAGTGGAAACAATAAACTCTCCACATCATTCCCATTACTTTCTAACACATATACAATAAGAGAAGTAGACAATTCTACTAGATTACAAGGTTTAAGAGATCACTTGCCTTAATGCAATCAATTAATCAACCTAAAGCTTGTGTTTTCCCCTTCTGAACCACATCCAAAGCCACACAATCTATATCAAATAAGTATTCATAATGAATTTCTGAAAACAACAATACCCACATCAAATACTTTGAAAAATGGGTCAATTAACTCAAAATCTGATTTCAAAAAGGAGGTTTGAAACCAAAAATTCATAATTGAAAATGATACTCAAGGATTTTAAAAATCATTGGTGGAAACTATTTCGAAAAATGAATTAAAATCAGTTCACAATATTCATTTTAGTTTAGAACTTGAGTTCTTGAAAAATCTTACCATTTACCAATTAGAATCCCAAATTTTGATGTTAGAATCCATAAATAATCAAAGATTGAAGTTTTAGAATCACAAAAGCTTACCCAAAAGATTTAGCACAAGAAATCTCTTCAAAAAATGCCTCCACAGGTTTCCCAAGCTCAAAAATTTAAAGTGGACCTTAAACCCTAAAATTTTTAGAAATAAACCCCTCTCTGATGTCGCAAAAATGATCATGGGTTTGCAAAAAGCAAAGCGAACCCTGCTAAAACTCTGCCACCGTGAACTAGCCTTCGCAGAAGTGAAGGTCGCGATTGCGACGCTCCCATCGCAAAAGCGAGGGTCTGACCAAACGAACCCTTCGCAATTGCGATTAGGTCTTTGCTTAAGTGACCCATTGCAATCGGAAGGCCTTCTCGTGATTGTGAAACCTGCAACACCATAAACAAAGTCAATGCTCCAAACACTAAAAGGACCCTTGAGATTCGTTCAGAATCCCGTACATACAAATCATATAAGAAAATCAATTTTACTCAACGTTCCGCACTCAGTGGAACCATTGAAACATGAATTCGAGGTCTCTTTGACCCACATCCATGAAAACCACAAGAAACTAACATAACGCCTAAAAAGGCTAAAACAAGCTCGAGGCCTCTCAAAAATCAACCAAGACCTCACCTAGGCTTAAAATCATCCCCCAAATCCAACATAACTCTCTGAATTCCAATTTGAGCATTCGAACCCCAAATGTTGACCAAAGTCGATCCAGAAGCTAAAATCTCAACAATTTCAAACTCAGGACCTCAAATCCTCAAAAATGACTCTGAATCCGAATCCAAATCTGAAAACTCTCCTTGAATAGATTACACATTTTGGGACTAATGTAATCGACATAATTTCAATTTGACACTCAAAACTCCAAAAGACTCTGAAAACCACTTTTAAGTAACTTTAGCCTTTCAAAACTAAAAACTTACAAAATTCTCATTTTTTCACTCAAACTTCAAAACAGACTTTCAAAACTAGATCATAAAAGACTCGGGGTCGATATCGGGAGGGCAAAATAGTAATTTAACAAAGATTTTAAAAAATGACTAATTAGGTCATTACATTATCTACCACTAAAAATCATGTTCTTCCTCGAACATAAAGCAAAAAAAAGTACCTGAAGCTTCGAAAAGTTGAGGATATTTGACAAGCATATCTGACTTAGTCTCCCAAGTCGCCTCACCAACTGAACGGTGTTTCCACTGCACCTTCACTAAAGCAATCTCATTGCTCCTAAGCTTTTGGACCTGCCTATCCAAAATGGCTATAGGCTCCTCCTCAAAAGATGAGTCGGGACCCAACTCAACTGAATCAAGAGAAAGTACACGAGACTTATCCTACACGTACTTATAAAGCATGAAGACATGGAAGATGTGATGCAAAACTGACAGTTAGGTGGGAAAGCCAACTTATAGGTCACCTCTCGCACATGATTCAAAATCTCCAAAGGTCCAATGAACCTAAGGATAAACTTGTCCTTCTTTTCGAACCTCATCACACCCTTCATGGGTGACACTCAGAGCCAAACATCATCACCATCCATGAATAGTAGAGCTCAACTTCTCCGATTAACATAACTCTTCTGTCGACTCTGAGTTGTTAACATTCTACCATGAATGATACGGACCTGCTCCATAACATCTCTAAGAAGATATGTGTCCAGAAAGTCCATCTTTGCTGAATTAAATCATCTGATCAAAGATCTACACCATCTGTCATACAACACCTCGAATTGGGCCATCTGAATACTAGAGTTATAACTATTGTTGTAGAAAAACTCTGCTAAGGGCAAATTATGATCCCATCTAGCACCAAAATCAATCACATAAGCTTGGACCATCTCCTCTAATGCCTGAATCATCTGCTCAGACTAACCATCTGCTCGAGGGTGGAAGGTTGTACTCATATCTAACCGAGTACCCAAACTGTGTTGTAATGCCTTCTAGAAATGGGAAGTGAACAAAGAACTACGATCAGAGACAACGGAAATAGAGACTCCATGTAGTCGCACAATCTGACTGATATAAAGCTTGACTAACTTCTCTGTCGTATACTTCACCCAAACCAGAATGAAATGGACAGACTTGGTCATCCTACCAACAAAAACTAAAATAGAATCATAACCACCCACAATGGTAGGTAGACCCACAACAAAGTCCATAGTGATCCGCTCCCACTTCCAAGTAGGAATAGGCATCTTGTGAGATATACCTTTGGGCCACTGGTACTCACACTTGACCTGTTGGCAAGTGAAACACCTAGAAACAAAATCCCAAATATGCTTCTTCATACCATACCAACAGTAATGTTGGCTCAGATCATGATACATCTTTGCCACCCCCGGATGAATGAAGTATCAAGAACAATGGGCCTCCTCAAGAATCAATCTAATCAACTCGCCCATCTTGGGCACACAAATCCTTCCTGCCTCTGATCCTCAAGACACCATCAGAACAAGAAAAACCTCTTTGCCTTCCCCTCTCAACAATTTGTCTCAACTAAGACACAACTTCTCATAATCAAACTGATGCTCACAAATCTGCTCAACTAAGGAAGAATGGACCTTTACTAAAGAAACCAAACTACCGGTCTCCTCAAAAATTGATATACCATGAGTTTACGGTATTTTTAATGCATTTCACTTAGAGTTTGTGTGTGTGTAGGGCTAGTTTGTTATTAGAAATAATGTTTGTGTGTAATCCTTGCAGGAAATAGGCTTGGATGCGGTTGATTGAGATACGAGCTGAAAATTGCAGAAGTGGCCACTGACGGAGCCAACCAAGGATCGTAGGTCTAGTAACGGGCCGTAGGTGGACGATCGTAGGTCCTGGTCAGAAAGCTGATTTTCAGTACTCAAACCACGGAGTGACAGGACGGACCGAAGTCCAATCCACAGACCGTAGGTGGAACCGCCATCTGAAGGCCATGAATTATTGCCCAAGTCTTTAACCACGGAGGGTGACCACGGACCGTAGGTTGACCCACGGTCTGTAGGTCGTGTCGTCGACAGAAACCGCGTCTAAGCTGTTATATCCTTTTTTTGTTTCCTAGTTGGTTTATGTTTTGTTTTCTATAAATATTAGTTTTAATTTCCGCTTTAAGGGTTAGACATTATTGTAGACTTTTAGTTTTGATCTTTTGAAATTATTTTGCAAACACTTAGCTAATTTTCGAAAGTCGGTTTATGCAAATTTCACTTTGAATTTCAATTCAAGATTTTGGTTTTCATCTATTCTAATTGTAAGTTCGTGAATTCTTTTAACCTAATTCTAAATTGTGAACAATCAAGAATGAGTAGCTAAATCCACAACTAGGAGGATGGGAACCATGAGTAATTAACAAAGTATGAATAATAACTAAGTAATTCTTGAATAGTGTTGATGCATGTATTGTTAATCCTTTCATTTAGAATGCTTTTTAACGGTGGCCAACATTAGAACTCGCCTCGTTCCTACTTGCCTTACCAAGGGGGTAATGTATGAGAAAGGATTAAACAACATAGATTAGCTAAGGATTTGCTGCTATCCAATAGTCTGACTTTAATCAATCAAAGTGAGGGTGAAAACCCAACTAAATTGACACGATGACTAATCTGGGCTGAAGGTAAGGGTTAGTAAAGCACACATTCGTAGATTTACCAAGTCGCGAGTGAAAGTTGCTATTAAGATTACCAATCACGTAGGGATACATAACTTACCGTCTTTCCATATCAAACACTAGTATATGATTACTATTATTAGGATTACTGCGTTAAGAGCTTGTGGGGAACAAATATACCCTAGTTTTCATCTTATATTGATAACTCAAATTGTGAATCTTGTTTACTTGTTACTTAATTACTCAAATCAACAATCTGTTACTTATTTACAAACATCCTGTTTTTTACTTTTCTCAGAAATAGTTTGACAAAACAGAGATAATAGTGAGTTAAGTTTAAGTCTGAACCATATTCCTCGTGGGATCGACCGCAACCTACAAGTTGGGTTCTTTATTTGGCAACGACTGCTTATACTTCTTTAGGGAGGTGTAATTTGGGCGTATCAAATTTTGGCGCCGCTGCCGGGGAATATGACTTTTAGATTAAACTAACTACATTGTTGAACTTTAGTCAAGTATTTCCTGATTTTACGTTTTTGTTTATTTTTGTTTTCTACAGATTTCAACTCTAGTGTATACCAAGTACACAGAGTCGAGGTTTACCCTTGAGCCCCTACGATCCTGAATTGAGAAAAACATTGAGGAAAATGGCTAATCAAGAGGTACACAATAATCCAATCGGAGAGGGTCAAGGAGATGGAGCTGAGTTTCAACCTCCTGGAGTTGTTTATGTGCCCGCTCAGATTCAAGGTGGTCCTATAATCAGAAATGCAGAAAGGGGGAAAAATCTGCCAGCACCGAGGTTTCGTGATCACTACATGTTTGAATATGATGCGATTGGATCAGATGGGCCTATTGTTCTCCCTCCTCTACTTCCAGCAGTCTTATACAGATGCTTACAGCGAGAGGGTTGTTTGATGGGTTGGCTTCGGAAGATCCATACGCTCACATGGCTAAATTGTCAAGTGTCTGTAAGAGTTGTGTAGGACGACCGGAGTTGGACATGGATGTCATTGGTTTGAGAGTATTCCCACTGTCGTTGATCGGTGATACTGCTGTGTGGTTTTTTGAGCTGCCATATAATTTGATCTATACATGGGACCAATTACATAAGGTGTTCATAGCAAGGTACTTTCTGGTGTCCAAGAAATTAAATCATAAGGATAAACTGAATAACTTCACAACACTACCTGGAGAGTGGGTAAGCAGTTCTTGGGATATGTTCACTGGGTTCATGAGGAGTGTTCCGAATCACCACATAGATGATGAGTCTTTGAAGGAGTACTTCTATAGAGGACATGATGACAATGGAAGAGCTGTGTTAGATACTATTGCTGGAGGATCATATGGTGAGTGCACTTTCGAGGAGATCGATGAAAAAGTAGAGAGGATTTCCCAAAATAATAAAGCATGGAGCACTAGAAAGGCCAATACTGGTAGGAGCACGTTCGTTATCCAAACTGCACCAAACCAATCTAATGATGACATTCGTGAAGAGATGGCTCAAATGAGGATAAAATTTGGTTTGGTATTGAAATATGTGAGTGGAAATGCAGAAAAGGTGAATGCGGTAAATTATCTAACTAGATCTCCACCACCTCCTATTGAGGAGTACTACTATGAGGAGGATGCGAACTTGGTTAATGATCAGACGGGGGGTTTTCGAACCAACGCCCAAGGTTCCAACTTGGATAATTGGCGCCAAGGTCAAGGAAACCAAGGTCGGAACTATGGAAACTAAAACCATGAGGGTACTTACAACCGTGAGGGGAACTATGTCCGGGATGAGAGCTACAATCGTGATAACAATTACGACCGGAATAATTATGGCAACAGGAATGATAAGGTTGGACCCCATTTCCCTCCTGGTAATAGAGAGGCTGGTAATAGTATGATACGCATTGAGGATATGATGTAGAAAATGATGAAAAGGTTTGATGCAACTGATGAGAATGTGAAAGAGATGTGAAATGATTTTTCTAGAATCGGTTAAAAAGTTGATGCCCATGCAGTGTCGATCAAGCAACTTGAGCAGCAGTTTAGTCAGTTGTCCACTACTGTGAATCCACGCCAGCCTGGTACACTTCCTAGCAACACCATCAAAAATCTGAACAATGATGGGAATTGTATGGCAGTTACCACTCACGGAGGTAAAAAAACTATTGATCCCCCCATGCCGTCTGAGGTTGAGAGAGTGATAGAAAAGGATGAGGATGAGATTGAGGTTACTGAAGATCCGAAAGTTGATACAGAGAAGGACGCTGAGGTGACCCAAAAAGTTGTTCCCATGACTAGACCTCCACCCCCATTCCCACAGAGATTGGTGAAAAAGACCGAAGAGGGAAAATACCGCAGGTTCATAACTATGTTAAAGAAACTGTCCATAAATGTCCCATTGATAGAAGCGTTGGAACAAATGCCTGGGTATGCTAAATTCATGAAAGACTTGGTGACCAAAAAGAGGACTGTTAGTTTTGAGAATGATGAGAGGCTGCAACATTGTAGTGCTATTACTACTAGGTCACTTGTGCAAAAGAAAAAGGATCCTGGAGCTTTCACTATTCCTTGTACCATTGGGACTTTGCACTTTGCGAAAGCTTTGTGTGATTTGGGTGCCAGGATTAATTTGATGTCGTTGTCCATCTATAAGAAGTTGGTTTTAGGAGCTCCAAAGCCGTCTGTGATGCGTTTACTTATGGCTGATAGAACTGTGAAGAGGCCTATTGGAGTGCTCCAAGATGTTCTTGTGAAAGTAGAGTCATTCATCTTTCCAACAGACTTTGTGATACTTGATTTTGAGGTTCCCATCATCTTAGGGAGACCATTTCTTGCTACTGGGCGTGCCTTGGTCGATATGGAGAGAGGGCAGATGAAGTTCCGATTGAACAATAAGGAGGTAACTTTCAACATCTGTAGGTCTATGAAGCATGAAAGTGATCTTAAATCGGTATCAGTGGTGAATCATATTTTGGGGCAAGAATCTGAGGTGTCCATTGAGAAAAGGTTAGGTGTTGATGTGCTAGCAGAGGTGATGATAAATTTTTACAGTGATGGTATTGATGAGTATGATGAGCTAGTTTCCACACTTGATAGGTTTGAGTTCCGTTTCAAGCCAAAACGGTTGGAATTAGACATGAAGAATCGTGACACCCCACTTGCAAAACCGTCTATTGATGAGCCTCCAAAATTGGAACTTAAGGTCCTTCCATCCCACTTGCGGTATGTATTCTTGGGTCAAAATAACACTTTGCCCGTTATTATTGTTGCTGACTTGAGTGAAGGGCAAATAGAGGCTGTGATATTGGTACTGAAGTGGTATAAGAGGGCTATAGGATGGACTATTGTGAACATTATTAGGATTCTGTTGGGCATTTGTTCTCACAAAATCCGACTCATGCCGGACAGTAAGCCAAGTATTGAGCATCAAAGGAGACTGAATCTGCCTATGCAAGAGGTTGTGAAAAAGGAGATCATTAAGTGGTTAGATGCTGGAGTTATATATCTGATTCCTGATAGTAGTTGGGTTTGCCCAGTTCAGTGTGTGCCAAAGAAAGGAGGAATCACGGTGGTTCCCAATGCAAAGAATGAGCTTGTTCCAATGAGGCCGGTGACTGGTTGGAGAGTGTGTATGGACTACCGCAAGTTAAATCCATGGACTGAGAAAGACCACTTCCCAATGCCGTTCATGGATCAGATGCTAGATCATCTCGCTGGTAAGGGTTGGTATTATTTTCTAGATGGGTATTCGGGGTATAATCAAATCTCCATAGCTTCGGAAGATCAAGATAAAACCACCTTCAACTTGTCCTTATGGGACTTTCGCTTTCAAAAGGATTCCACTCGGGTTGTGTAATGCTCCAGCGACCTTCCAGCGGTGTATGATGTTGATATTTTCAGATCTGGTGGAGGACACAATAGAGGTATTTATGGATGATTTCTCTGTGGTAGGTGACTCGTTTGATGATTGTTTGGCACATTTGTCCGAGGTACTAAAAAGGTGTGAAGAGTGCAATCTTGTACTCAACTGGGAAAAGTGCTACTTCATGGTAAAAGAGGGTATATTTCTGGGTCATCGGATTTCGCAGAAAGGTATTGAGGTTGATAGAGCCAAAGTTGAGGTAATAGAAAAGCTTCCACTACCCATCTCTGTAAAAGATGTTCGAATTTTTCTTGGGCTTGCAGGTTTCTACCGGAGGTTCATAAAAGATTTTTCAAAAATTGCACACCCATTGTGCAAGCTACTCGAAAAGGAGTGTAAGTTTGAATTTGATGATGCTTGTCTGAGAGCATTTGGAGAGTTGAAAGAAAAGTTAACTTCGACACCTATCATTATTTCACCGGATTGGGGACAACCGTTCGAAGTAATGTGTGATGTGACTGGAGTGGCGCTTGTGGTAGTATTAGGACAGAGGTGAGAGAAGATTCTTCATTCAATTTACTATGCCAGCAAAGCTCTGAATGTGGCTCAAAAGAACTATATTGTGACTGAATAGGAACTCCTTGCTGTGGTTTTCGCATTCGAAAAATTTAGGTCCTACTTGCTTGGTACTAAGGTCATAGTGCATACTGACCATTCTGCATTGAGGTATCTGATGGCTAAAAAGGATGCAAAACCAAGGTTGATTAGATGGGTACTTTTGTTGCAAGAGTTCAATTTTGAGGTAAAGGATAGAAAGGGAACATAAAATCAGGTTGTTGATCATTTGTCTAGATTAGAGGAGAAAGTTATGATCAAGTTCGAGGATGGAGTTGAGATTAATGATGTGTTCCCTAATGAACAAGTATTGGCTTCTTCTTATGACCTTATCCCTTTGTTCGC
Organism: Solanum etuberosum; assembly: GCA_029582245.1. Classification (NCBI taxonomy): domain Eukaryota; kingdom Viridiplantae; phylum Streptophyta; class Magnoliopsida; order Solanales; family Solanaceae; genus Solanum; species Solanum etuberosum. The sequence goes on along the minus strand of JAJONR010001975.1, from coordinate 49,309 downwards.
AGATTTTTGCTAACTACTTGGTAAGTGATTTGGTTCCATCGGATTTGTCATTCCACCAAAGAAAAAAATTCATGTCTGATGTGAAGAATTCTTTTGGGATGAGCCTTACTTGTTTCGTGTTTGTGCTGATGGGATTATTCCTCGCTGTGTGGCCGAGGTTGAGATGATGAGTATACTAGAGGCATGTCATTCATCGCCTGTTGGTGGGCACCATAGTGGTATCCGAACTGCCCATAAAATTTTGCAGTTGGAATACTACTGGCCTACCATCCACCAAGATGCTCATGATTTCGCCAAGTCTTGTGACCGTTGCCAACGTGAAGGAGGAATTTCAAAAAGGCAAGAACTACCTATGAACCCAATATTAGTGATTGAGCTTTTTAACGTTTGGGGTCTTGATTTTATGGGCCCTTTTGTGAGTTCGAATGGGATGAAGTATATTCTTGTTGCGGTTGAATATATATTGAAATGGGTGGAGGCAGTCGCGCTTTCAAACAATGAGGAAAAGAGTGTCACTACATTCCTGAAAAAGAATATCTTCTCCAAATTTGGTACACAAAGGGCAATCATAAGCGATGGAGGTTCTCACTTTTGTAATAAATTATTTAAGGTGTTGCTTGAGAAGTATGGTGTTCGTCACAGCGTAGCAACCCTGTATCATCCGCAGTCAAGTGGGCAAGTTGAAGTGTCGAATCACGAGATAAAGCAATATCTTTTTGACCGTAAATTCCTACAGAACTGACTGGTCGAGAAGGCTTGATGATGCTCTATGGGCTTATCGTACTGCATTCAAAACTCCCATAGGTATGTCCCCCTACCTACTTGTATATGAGAAATCTTGCCATTTGCCTGTAGAGCTAGAGCATAAAGCAATGTGGGCGCTAAAGAAGTTGAATTTGGATTGGGGCGCCGCATTGAGTCAAAGATTGAATGACATGAATAAGCTTGATGAGTTTCGCCTAAAAGCATATGAGAGTTCAGCCTTGTATAAGGAGAAGATGAAGAAGTACCATGATCAGAAGATCGAAAAGCGTCAATTCACTGCCGGTGATTTGGTGCTCTTATTTAACTCAAGGTTTCGCTTGTTTCCTGGCAAGCTCAAGTCCAAGTGGACCGGGCCATTCAAAGTAACTCAAATATTCCCACATGGAGCGGTTGAGCTCGAGAATAAGGAAGGAACGAGGTTCAAGGTGAACGGACAGAAGATAAAAATCTACTTGGGGAAATCTGAGAGTATCAATGAAGTGATAGAGGCTTGGGATCTTAGTGAAGTCTGATTAACTAAGGTGTATGCATCGTGCCGTGATGTTAAATCAAGCGCTGCTTGGGAGGCAACCCAAGATGTAAATTCTAGCCAACTATACGAGTTTCTTTTCGTTATAGGGAGTTTTCATAAAATTTATAGCTTTTTACATAGTTGTTTATTTTCTTTAAGTTTAGTGTTGGCTAGATGTATATAAAATAGGGTCCGTGTCTAAAGAGTGTCCCAAAAAAAGGTAAAAAGGAAGTCCTAAGGTTTGCTACGTGTGTAGGGAAGAAAAGGAAAATTATGCAGAAGTTTAGTTGTTGCAATGGTCTACGGGTCCCATTGACGGTCCGTTGGTCCATCCACGGACAGTGGATGGCATCCGCAGATCCCAGGTAATTTTTATGATTTTTCTAAGTGTTGTAGTGGACCACGGAACCCATCGACCGACTGTAGGTCGACCCACGGACCATCGATGGGGTTTCGTGGGTCCAAGTTAATGTTTGTGATGACCCGACCCGGACCCCTATTAAAATAAAACCCCTTCATTTCAAATACATCTCCCACTTCCCTCTTTCCCCTCAACTGTTACAAACCGATGAATCACCCCAAATACACCCACTAAACTCCACCATAACATCTATATAATCCTCCCCTTTCATTATTAACTCTTTCTTACTCCCATTTCTTCCATTTCCTCTCAAATCTTCCATTTCTAAGTCGAGGTTCGGTGTCGAAAGTTCTTGGGTCTTATGAAGTCGTCTTAATCAACACACTCCTCAAATTTGCTTTGCTTGTAAGGTAATCGATCTCACCATAACTTTGATTTGTGTTCATTATTTAAATTGAAATCAACGAAGTTGTACTGTACCTTCGGTAGGAAATTGCATGATAACTTGGTATAAACTAGTCCTAAAACTACCCTTGGAAAGATGGTAATTGGAGTGTGTTGTTAAAATTAACCAAACAAAGAGGATTCGATGTCTAAGTCGGTGTTTTGAATTAGGGTTTCACCAGTTACTTGATTGATTGAGAAACGTGAATGAACGTAACCCTAGGAATGAAGAACTATCATATAATATGTTGAAATACATGTTTAGGCGTAGATTGGATATTGATTGTAAAGTTTAAAGTGTTGAATAAAAAAGATTGAAATCACAATGCCTGCCATAGTTCTGGTACACGACCACCACCAACAGACCGTAGGTCCACCTACGGAACGTAGGTCATAGTCCGTCACTAACCTTACCAAAAATATTTGCTAAGTCGTGAACCACGGTGTGGACTAAGGTCCGTCGATCCATCGACGGACCGTTCTGCACATCCGTGGTTCTAACTTCAAAGACCCCAAAAAGTTGACTTCCTGACCTACGGAGGGGACCAACGGTCCGTAGGTCCCAAAAACAACTACTGTCCAGTTTTTTTGTTTTTTTGTCTAAGTCTAAAAGGAGTTCTTAAATTGTTTCTTGGGTCTCGTTGTGTTTGTTACCTACTAACTTAACTTCCACAGGTTCCATGGCCCCTAAACAAGCACCAGTGTACCCCAGAAAGGGAAAATCTAAGTCTGTCGCCCCGTCCCGACGTCTGATAGATGAAGACAGTGATAACGAGTATGTACCAAATACCACCAAGGGCTCCCCCACTACCCCCGAATGACTAGGAACAGAGACCTGCAGGTCCTATCAATGAGTGACGAGGTCGAGGTCACCTCCCTCCAATCTGAGGAGGGGGCTTCACCTGCAGGAGAGTCGCAGTCTGGCTTTGAGTCGCATTTCAGCTCCCGTTCCAGTGGCACTTCCGCTTCTTCTTCCGATGCCGATAGCACGGGGGATGCCCAGGACCCTCCCAGAGTTGATCCGGTTCCCAGCACCACAGAGCTGATCGGGTGGTGCATTGTGGGTCAGTATCATATATATGATGATGGGAAGCTACTCAATGAACACCTGAAGATGGCTAGGATCATTACTACGGAGCGTCGGGTATTGAATGTCACTCTTCATACTAGGCCCGCTATTGAGGAGTTGTTTCAGAGGCACAAATGTGAGTGGATGGAATGGAGTTCGGGTAATTTTAGCGAGGAGATGATTCGTGAGTTCTACGCCTCCTATGCCGCCACCGTCCACAATGTTATGCCCAAAAGGGCTAAGCACAGACCCAACCTCCACTTCAGGCCACACTGGTGCGGAACTTCTCCGTTGACATCTTCGAGGCTACCATTTGCTATTTTATTTACGGGCCAACCCACACTGCCAATTAATAAAGCAAAGTACGACTACAGGATGGGTATTGTTCAGAGTGGGGAATTTCAGAGGGATGCCGAGCAGAGAGAGACACTACTGAGGTGGATGGCCCGTCACATAGCTGAGGAGAGAGAGAACACGGAGTGGGTGAGGAATATGACACTGCCTATCAGAAAGGGAACCCTGAGCTTCACCGCGAAGTTCATTTGGTCCTTGGTTCGTACTACATTGTCCCCTACACATGCAGACAACGTTGTTACTTGGGACCGGGCTGTGATGCTAGCAACGATTATGGCGGGGTTGGAGCTTGATTTCTCCCGTATCTTGATTGCCGAGATCCATGAGAGGGCATTCAGGACTACTACTACCATGCCCTTCCCATGTCTTATATTCCATCTCTGCAGGGAGGCTTCGGTGCCTATTTGGGATTGTGATAGGCTGACAGAGGCGACCAATACTGTGGACATCAGCCTTGTTAGAGATGGTGCTAATCTTGCTGCTCCGCGGAGGGACTTATAGGTGGACCTACCACCTTTGGGTGCTAACCTTGCCGATGATGTAGAGCAGATAGAGGCTGCTGATACTCACGTTCCTCCTACCACCACAAATGCACAGGCTCCCCCTTCTATCGCCACTAGCCAGGCCGCGAGCTCATCCCGAGCCACTCCCCCTTCAGGGTCCACTCTAGGCCCTATGGCCCGAGTCTAGAAGTTGGAGGCCCAGATGGCTATATTGCTGCAGCACATGAGGCCCTGGATGCAAAGATCTATTGAGGAGTCTGAGGCTCGCATGAAGCAGATGATGGATAGGAAGATTCAGGCGGTCGATAAACTCCTAGATGCCTTTGAGTTGCGAGTCTTGGAGAGGCATGCACCTGCCATAGATGTGACCACTTTCCAGACGGAGTTGGCTAGTCTCTGTGCTGATGTTGATGCTCTTCTAACCCCTACTGAGACTATACCAGAGGCTACTCCTGCGGTTGAGGAGGATGAGGTGGTGATGACTTCCTTCTTTGGCGACACTATGCCACCACCCGATCCTTCCCGTGCTGCTGGGAAGCGTCACCACTCTAATCATACTTCCGACACTGAGGAGGTTCGACGAGCAAGGAAGAGGGAGTACCAGCAGTTAGAGGCATCCCAGCGACAGTCGATCATTGATGAGGAGATGAGGCAGCAGCGGGCCTGTGAGATTGGTGTTGGTCTGTTTGGTTCGGGGAGCGCTACTGAGGGTGTTCCTACTGTTGGTGAGGGCGCTACTGATGGCGTCCCTAGTATTGATCCAACGGGTTCCTGGAAACCGGACCCACCAGCCTCTTGATGGATCTTCAGTGCGTATGCGCCATAGGTTTGCTTCACCCTATGCCTTACTTTTATATTTTTTGTGCATTGAGGGAAATTGCACCATATTTTGTTGGGGATGGGGTAAATGGATTGTGAGTGATAGGGTGAAGTCTGAGTAACCCAACTCATAACCCTTGGTGTTTTCTTGCCTGTGTTCTTTTTCCCCAATGGATTGATTTACTTTTATGTTGAACCGGCATGTTTAGGATTATATGTGTAGAAGTAAGTAGAAGAATGAAAGCCTGATGGCATAAGAGCATGAAATTGATACCTATCCGAAATTTTGATTTTGAAATGTGCTAGATCTATAGGCTTAATGAGTTGAATGTGTTGGATCTTCATATGACATGATAAGGAACCGGTATGATAGCATGACTTAAGCTAAAACTTGAACTAGGTAATTCAATAATCCAATAATGAAACAATGTGCCAAGTGCGTGTGACTAAATGTTGTATAGTCATACCGTATGTGCCAATCTAGAACTTGCTCCGTTGGTCCTGTTAAGATAATCTAGGCTAGGAATTGGGAAATGATCATAGGCCCTTGTTCAAATAAGTCCACTTAAGCCTAAAGAGATCCAACCAAAAGAAATAAATGCTCCCTTAGATCCAAATGTTTGAGCCTAATGAATACCACTTCTTTCAATACACCAAACACACCTTCCCTAAAAGATTGTTTTGGTCGTGGTCCCTCCTTCGACATATGCACCTTAACTTAGGCCAAAAGTCTAAGTTGAGGGTGGCTAATTCAAAAAGTTACCTTAATCTTGGCCCTGGTCCGACATCGGATATTGTGCACCTCAACTCATGCAAAATACATAAGTTGAGGGTGGCTATGAAAAAGGAAACTGAAAGAAAAGGGTATGAAAAGAGCTGTGTGTGGAAGAAAGAAAAAGCTAGAAAAAGATGTGACTGAAGTCAAAAGAAACAAAAAGAAGAATGATAAAGATGCTGAAAAACAAAGAAAAATGATGTAAAAGAAAAAGAAAAAGTGAAAAATAAGAGCGATAAAGTCAAAGTCACTTCTGTGCTAAAGAAAGTCAAGGAAAAGAGCAGAAAATAAAAAGATGTCAAGAATTGGTTGAGAAAAGAGGTAAAAAGCCAATGTAATGTCAAGGAGGGCAAAAAAGTCACTATAAGTATCCAAATGCACCCTACCTGACCCTGAGCCTACGTTACAAGCTAAGAAAGTCCTATAGTGATCCTAGTGACTAGTTTGGAGAGTCTATGCTGTGAAAATAAGGGCAAGCCTATGGTATCGAGCACTAACTGTATTTGAAGTCACTTCTGAGCGTGAGTGTTGAATTAATCCTTGAACTTAAAATTATACTTATTGTGTGATAAAGGATTTTCTTTCAGTGAGGGCACTAATTACATTGTTGGAGAGTTGGTACCTTGGTGATTGTGAGAAGTGTATGTTGTGATATCTATTGGTCTGTCTATGTCATTTTTTGATCCGCATGAGTTAGCTTGTTGAGTCTGGATGAAAATATTTGCACTAAGTGATGGAATTGATTGAGAAAGCCATGTGATTGCTTGAGTTTCTATGTTTGCTTCTACATAAGTGTCGTTTAGAGTTTTAGTGTGTCGCTTGAGGACAAACAACAAGCTTAAGTTGAGGGTGTTGATATACCATGAGTTTATGGTATTTTTGATGCATTTCACTTAGATTTTGTGTGTGTCTTGATCTAGTTTCTTATTAGAAATAATGTTTTTGTGTAATTCTTGCAGGAAATAGGCTTGGATGCGGATGATTGAGATACGAGCTGAAAATTGCAGAAGTGACCACTGACGGAGCCAACCATGGACCGTAGGTCCAGTGATGGGCCGTAGGTGGACGATCGTAGGTCCCTGTCGGAAAGCTGATTTTCAGTACTCAAACCACGGAGTGACAGGACGGACCTTAGTCCAATCCACGGACGGTAGGTGGAACCGTCGTCTGAAGGCCCATCACTGAACCACGGAGGGTGACCACGGACCATAGGTTGACCCACGGTCCGTAGGTCGTGTCGTCGACAGAAACTACGTCTGAGCTGTTATTTCCTTATTTTGTTTCCTAGTTGGTTTAGGATTTGTTTTCTATAAATATTAGTTGTAATTTCCATTTTTAAGGGTTAGACATTATTGTAGACTTTTAGTTTTGGTCTTTTGGAATTATTTTGCAAACACTTAGCAATTCAATTTTCGGAAGTCGGTTTATGCAAATTTCACTTTGAATTTCAATTCAAAATTTTGATTTTCATCTATTCTAATTGTAAGTTCATGAATTCTTTTAACCTAATTATGAATTGTGAACCATCAAGCATGAGTAGCTAAATCCACAACTAGGGTTGTGGGAACCATGAGTAATTAAAAAAGTATGAATAATAACTAAGTAATTCTTGAATAGTGTTTATGCATGTATTGTTAATCCTTTCGTTTAGAATGCTTTTGAATGGTGGCCAATGTTAGAACTCACCTCGTTCCTACTTGCCTTACCAAGGGGGTAATGAATGAGAAAAGGATTAAACAACAAAGATTTAGTTAAGGATTTTCTGCTATCTAATAGTCTGACTTTATCGAAGTGAGGGTGAAAACCCAACTAAATTGACACGATAACTAATCTGGGGTGAAGGTAAGGGTTAGTAAAGCACACATTCGTAGATTTACCAAGTCGTGAGTGAAATTTCCTATTAAGATTACCAATCACGTAGGGATACCTAACTTACGGGTGTTGCATGTCAAACACTAGGATAGGATTACTATTATTAGGATTACTGCGTTAAGAGCTTCTGGGGAACACATATACCCTAGTTTCCATCTTATATTGATAACTCAAATTGTGAATCTTGTTTACTTGTTACTTAATTACTCAAATCAACAATTTGTTACTTATTTACAAACATCGCCCCTGTTTACTTTTCCCCGAAATAGTTTAACTAAACAGAGATAATAGTGAGTTAAGTTTAAGTCTGAACTATATTCCTCGTGGATCGACCCCAACCTACAAGTTGGGTTCTTTATTTAGAAACGACCGCTTATACTTCTTTAGGGAGGTGTAATTTGGGGGTATCAGAAATCTGTAACAAAACAAGATTGTTGGCTAACCTCCAAACATCTCTATCCAATGGTCTTTCCTAATAGTTGCAAGACTCCCTATACTAGAAGTCTTCCTACCCAAAGTATCGTCCACCATATTAGCCTTTCCCGAATGATACAAGATGGTTATATCATAGTCTTTCAGTAGCTCAAGCCATATGCTTTACCTCAAGTTCAAATCCCTCTGACTGAAGATGTATCGAAGACTCCGATGATTAGTGAAAACCTCACAATGTATCCTATATGGATAATGTTCCCATAGCTTAAGCACAAACACTACTGCTGCCAACTACAAATCATGGGTAGGATAGTTTTTCGCATGGGCCTTCAACTATCTAGAAGCATACACGATCACCTTTTTTTTTACATCAGAATACCACCAAACCCGACTCCAGAAACATCATAATAAATAGTGAAGTCCACACCCTCCTCGGGTAAAGTCAAAATAGGAGCTGAAGTCAACAAGGTCTTAAGGTTTTGAAAGCTCTTCTCACACTCATCAGACACTGGAAGCTCACACTATGTCGAGTCAATATGGTCAAGGGAGATGCAATAGTGGAGAAACTCTGAACAAATAACCTGTAATAGCCTGCAAGTCCCACAAAACTTCGTATCTCAGTAACTGACATAGGCTTGGTTCAACCTCTAACTACCTCAATCTTGGGTGGATCCACCCGAATACCCTCCTTGGACACCACGTGTCCCAAAAATGTAGTGGAATCAAGCCAAAACTCACACTTCGAGAACTTCGCATAGAACTTCACTTCCCTCAATCTCTGGAGTAAAATCCTCAAATGTCGATCATGATCCTCCTTAGTATTGGAGTACACCAAGATGTCATCAATGAACACTATCACATAGAAATCCAGATAAGGTCAGAACAGTCTATTCATCAATTCCATGAACGCTACAAGGGCGTTAGTCAAACCAAAAGACATCACAAAAAACTTATAGTGTCCATATCGGGTCTTGAAATCTGTCTTAAGGATAACTGCGTTCCTTATCTTTAACTGATGATAATCCGACCTCAAATCAATCTTAGAAAACAAAGATGCACCCTGAAGCTAATCAAACAATTCATCAATCCGAGGAAAAGGATAATTGTTCTTTATTGTAACCTTGTTCAAATGTCGATAATCAATACACATTCTCATGGTTCCACCATTCTTCCTCACAAACTAAATAGGAGCGCCTAATGGAGACACACTAGGGTGAATGAACCCCATACTCAACAAGTCTGGTAGCTGATCCTTTAATTTTTTTTAACTCAGCTGGAGCCATACGATAAAGAGGAATAGAGAGGGGCTTGGTAACTGACTCCAAATCAATAACGAAATCAATATCCCTATCCAGAGGAACACTTGGAAGGTTAGTAGGAAACACGTCTACAAACTCTCAAACTACGGGCACAAAATCTATGGGAGTTGGCTCAACACTAGTATCCTGAATGAAAGCAAAATAGGACAAACAACCTAGATCAACCAATATCTAAGCAATAATGAAGGAGATACCTTTGCTAGGGTAGGAATGACTGGCACCCATCCACTCAACTCTCAGGACACACGACATCGCTAAGGTCACAATCTTAGCATAACAATCAAGAATCGCATGATATGGGGAAAGCCAATCCATACCCAAGATAATATCAAAGTCTACTTGAAATACTCAAAAATTTGGAAGTCGAGTTGAAAAAGGAAACGTTTAAATTTTGGCTCTGAGAAGGTTATATGAGTCCTTTCTATGGCCATAGGAAGTCCTATGGTCCAAAGGAAGGGAGTCGAAGAATTGTGGCCATAGGAAGTTTGACGGGCCATAGGATGGTTCCACAGAAAGGTCCTAGACATGGTAGAATTTTGGACTGAAAGTTGAGAACTACCAAACGGGTCTACGGACCGTATGAATTTAGATGGACCGTAGAAATTTCTCGTGGGAAGTAAGGTGAAGTTGGGTTTCTGAAGTTGGTTCTACAGTTTACTAGTACAGGCAATAGGAAGTTCTACGGATCATAGAAGACATCTAGCAGTTATTGCTTTAAATGACTATACTATGTAGTTTTACCCCTATTTATAAGTCCTATAAATACCCTTCTACCCCAAATATTTTCCCAATTCTCTGATTCACTCAAAACCCCAAATCCCCTCCAAGGTTCTCTTCGAAAATTCTCTCTTAAGGTCAAAGAAGAAAAAGCTAGGGTTTCCAAATCAAGTGTCTTTTTCCACCATTGGTTTTGGGCATTGAAGAACAAGGTATAGGGTTTCATAGATGGGTTCCATTCACCCATTGAGCCCTAAAGATTTTCAATTCTCCAAGTTCAATTTCATCAATTTGATTAGGTTTTCATTCAATTCTTCATGGATTCAAATGGTGTTGATTCAATTGTTTGATTTTGATCCTATCATGATTGGTTTGACTCAATACATACTTTTTTCATTGATTTCATATGAACTCATGCAATTTTCATGATCTTGACTATGAACTCTTAAACACATGAATTTATATAGAAGCTATGAATCCATGAATGATGTTTTCATAAAAATTATGCATGATTTAAGGAAAGAAATATTTTATGATCTAGGTTGCTTTAAGATGAGCATCAATGAAGTTGTGAAATATTTCCTCACATTAAGAAATCATGATTTGGTGAAATATTTTCTCACACATGGTTTAGGAGCTACTCTATGATGATTTAAGCTTGTATTAGTAACTTAATTGTTCTTTTCCATGTATTATGATATGCTTATGTTTATTGACTAATTCCGTTGGGATTTTACTTATCACCGAGAGAATATTGAGATGGAGGTTCTCCCGTTAGTAGAGGTTCGGGTCTCTAGAAGCAATCTCTTTGTCCCTAATTATATGCCCAGTAGGATTGTCTTAAGTGACATAACTAGTGGATCCACCTAAGATGGAAGTTACTTTATTTGCCTTGACAAGAAAGGACATCTCTTTTTAGTGTGGGAGCAAGACACTGAATTCCACATTATAGCTCATGTGGTCTATGTCGGTTAATAGTAATTATCCCACAAATTGAACTAAGTTGCTTTAAATGATTTTTTTGAAGCTTTCTTTATGTTTTAAGATGCATCGACCATATTCATGATTTATGATTCTTCTTTAAAAGATTTTACTATGTTTAGCTTGATTATGCACATCATGTTTTCCCTTGTTCCCCTTTGATCATATTTCACATTCTTATGCATGCCCCTCATAATTAATATATTCCATGTACATATGTATACTTGTGCTCACATTGTTTAACTAATGTAAGGTCCGACACTTTTTCTCATCCCGCTCGTGGCTAGTGCTAGATACGAATTGCTACCTTAAAAATTTGGTGAGTCCTCATGTTCCGTGGACCATGTCACCTTTACCTTGCTTTGCTATGTTTTAGTTTTCAGACATTGTACCTGGTGTACGGGTTACGTCCCGACCACTCTTGATATAGAATGACTTGTGAAGACTATGATTAGACTTCCATGTTTATGTTAAACTCTTTGATATAAAACCTTTACCTTAAATTATTGAATTTTCTATCATATTGTGTTGTATGCATGTCAAGTGGCTGGTGTAGGTCCACTTGGGGTCTTATAGGCTGTCACATCTAGGATATACTTTGGGTCATGACAAACTTGGTATTCAGAGCACAAGGTTTTAGAAAAAGTCCTAGGATGTCTGACAAGCCGCGTTGAGTAGAGTTTATGAATAAGAGGCTACAACGTGTTTAGGAAACTTCACTTTTTTATTACTCTAAACTCGTTCCATAGAGTCTATCTCTATAATGATCCTCCCCCTAAACCTTATCCGATGCTTTTCAGGATATGGCCCCTCGAAGAGCTTATGTGAGAGGAAATGAGCGTGAGAATGTGGAGCCCGAGGTTACTCAAGCTTCAGTTGATTCCTTGGCCAAGAAAGTGAATGATGTAGAGTTCCCAGATGCTTTTCAAGTGTTGTCTTAAGCCATGACGACCCAAGCTAATAGAGAGTCCATTGCTCCTGAGAACCCAAATGTGGGTACGACGGCGACAAGGTTACTGGACTTCACTAGGATGAATCCCTCAGAATTTAAGGGTTCCAAGATTGATGAGGATCGTTAAGAGTTCATTGATGAGGTGTATAAGATAGTAAGAATTGTGGGTCCATCTATGGTGGAGAAGGCGGAATGGGCTACTTATCAACTCAAGGGTGTTGCTCAAGTTTGGTTTGAACAATGGAAAGGTGAGAGGTTTGTTGATGTTGGTCCTTTTGATTGGGAAAAGTTTAACATGTCTTTTCTTGATCACTTCTTTCCTCTTAAAATGAGAGAAGAAAATTTGTTTGAGTTCATTAACCTCTGACAATGGAATATGAGTGTGAAGGAGTATGACTTGAAGTTCTCAACTAGCTAAGTACGCTTCGACTATGGTTGCCGACTCTAGGGCGAGAATGAGTAAGTTTGTGTAAGATGTTTCCAATTTGGATGTCAAGGAATTTCCTACCGCCATATTTATTGATGGATATCTCCAATTTTATGATACATTCCCAACAAATTGAAGAGGAAAAGCTCAAGGAAAGGGAAAGAGTGTCCAAGAGGCCAAGAATCGGTGATAGTGACTTTTCTCATTCTAGGTTCGGTGGACAAGGCCATTCTAAATTCTGTAAAAAGTTTCTAGTCAAGGTTATTCTAATTATCTGCTTCCTAGGTTCAACAAGGATAGGGTGTCTAACCCAAAAACTCAAAGAGAGGGTACTAATGGATCCTCTATATCTACTTGCTCAAGATGCGACAAGAAACATGATGGAAAATGTTTGGCCCGTACGGATGGTTGCTTTAATTGTGAAAAGAGTGGTCGTAATATAAGAGATTTTCCATTGCTTGGTTCTAAGGCAAGGGATGGTAGGGAAGCTCATATTGTGTACGTATGCTCTGAAGAAAAATAGATTTTATGCTCTTCAGACTCGACAAGATTACGAAAGTTCTCCAGATGTGGTGACCATATGTTTAAAGTCATTTACCTTGATGTTTATGTTTTATTTGATCTGGGTGATACTTTGTCATTTGTTACTCTTTATGTGGCCATGAGATTTGATATTGGTCCTGAGATTATTTCTAATCCATTTCATGTATCTACTCCCGTTGGTGATTACATTGTTGCAAAAGAGGGTTTATAGAAATTTTCTTATTTATGTTCTCATAGAGTCACTCATGTTGATATTTTATAGTTTGATATGTTAGATTTTGATATTATTATTGGGATGAATTGGCTGCATGCATGTTATGCTTCCATAGATTGTATGACCCGATTGGTTACATTCAAACCTCCAAATGAACCTATTATTTCATGGGAAGGGTGAAATTATGTTCTTAAGGGCCAATTTATATCAACCCTAAAGGCTAGGAAGATGATCTCTAAGGGTTGTATTTTTCATCTAGTTCAGGTTAGGAAACAAATTCTGAAACCCCTACTCTTGAGTCAGTTTTGATTATAAATGAGTTTCCAAAAGTGTTTCCTAATGATCTTCCCGGTATTCCTCTCGAAAGGGGGATTGAATTTGGTATTAACTTCTCCCAGATACATAGCCTATATTTATTCCTCATTACCGTATGGCCCCAATAGAACTTAAGGAATTAAAGGATCAGTTGAAGGACTTATTGGATAAGGGATTCATTAGAACGAGTATCTTACCATGGGGTGCTCTAGTACTTTTTGTTCAGAAGAAGGATGATTTCCTCCAAATATGCATTGACTATCGTTAATTGAATACGGTCACCATAAAGAATAAGTATCCTATTCCAAGGATAGATAACTTATTTGATCAACTCCAATGAGCGATTTACTTCTCCAAGATTGACCTTCGATCGTGTTATCACCAATTGAGGGTGAAAGAGAATAATATTCCAAAGACAGCTTTTCGAATCTGGTTTTCTCATTATGAGTTTTTGGTGATGTATTTTGGTTTGACTAATGCCTTAGCGGAGTTTATGGATTTGATGAATAGAGTCTTTAAACAATATCTTGACTTGTTTGTGATTGTGTTTATTGATGATATTTTGATTTACTCACGGAGTGAGGATGAGCATGTTGAGCATTTGAGGGTTGTGTTGAAAATTCTCAAGGAGCGTGAATTGTATGCTAAGTTTAGAAAATGCATTTTTTTGTTGAGATCTGTTGCTTTCCTTGGCCATATTGGCTCTAGTGAAGGTATTCAAATTGATCCTAAGAAAATCGAAGCGGTTATGAATTGGCCTAGACCTTTTTCTGCTTAAGATATAAGTAGTTTCTTGGGTTTGGACGGTTTCTCTAGAAGGTTTGTGGAAGGATTCTCCACTATTATTTCACCTTTGACGACATTGACTAAAAAAAGTGAAATTTATATGGTCGGAAGCTTGTGAGAAGAGTTTTCAGGAGTTGAATGATAGGCTCAGTTCTGCCCCTATATTGACATTACTGGAAATATTAGATGGTTTTATGGTTTATTATGATGCTTCATGAATTGGTCTTGGTTGTGTTTTGATGCAACATGGGAAAGTTATCGACTATGCTTCAAGACAATTGAAGGTGAATGAAAAGAATTATCCGACTCATGATTTGCAGTTAGCGATGGTAGTGTTTGCCCTAATGATTTGGAGGCATTACTTGTATGATGTTCATGTAGATGTGTTTACCGACCACAAGAGTTTGAAAGGATTTGAATCTTCGCCAAAGGAGATGTCTTAAGTTATTAAAGGATTACGTCATGAGTGTCCTCTATCATCCGGGTAAACTGAATGTGGTAGTGGATGCTCTTAGTCGACTATTGATGGGTAGTGTGATTCATGTAGAGGATGATAAAAAGAAGTTAGTTTGTGATGTTCATGGATTGGCCCGATTGGGTGTTTGCTTGGTTGACTCTAATGAAGGTACAATAGTTGTTTGAAATGGTTCTGAATCATCTTTTGTGTCGAATGTAAAGGCTAAGCAAGATCTTGATCCGATTATGTTTGAGTTGAAGAAGTTGGTTTCCGAAAAATCCATCTAGGCTTTCTCCCAAGGGGGAGTTGGTGTCATTTGATGAGTTAAGAAATCAAATTTTGATAGAAGCTCATAGTTCTCGATATTCTATTCACCTATGAGCCACCAAGATGTATCGTAATTTGTAGGAGGTCTATTGGTGGAATGAGATGAAGAAGGATATTTCAGAATTTGTGGCTAAATATTTGAATTGTCAACAAGTGAAGGTTGAACATCAGAAATCGAGTGGTGTGGCTCAAAACATTTGTATTCCTACATGGAAGTGGGAAGATTTGAATATGGACTTCATTACGGGTTTACCTCGCACTTATCATTAGTTTGACTCGATTTGGGTTATTGTGGACCGAATGATGAAATTGGCTCACTTTTTTCCCGTTGAGACTTCATTTTCAGCTGAGGAGTATGCCAAGATTTATATTCAGGAAATGGTGAGATTCCATGGAGTCCCCTTATCCATCATCTCTGATCGTGGTACTTAGTTTACGCCTCAGTTTTCAAAATCATTCCAGAAATGTCTAGGTACTCAAATGAAACTTAGCACATATTTTCATCCTCAGACCAATGGACAAGCAGAACGTATGATTCAAACTTTGGAAAATATGCTAAGATCTTATGCGATTAATTTCAAGGGTAATTGAGATGATCATTTTCCTTTGATTTAATTTGCTTATAATAATAACTATAATTCCAGCATTAAGATGGCACCATTTGAGGCTCTCTATGGTAGGAGGTGTTGGTCTCCTATAGGTTGGTTTGAAGTTGGTGAGGTCGCTTTGTAAAGCCTAAGTTTGTGCACGAGGCTATGGAAAATGTTTGACTTATTCGTGAAATGTTGAAAACGGCACAAAGTCGACAAAAGTCTTATGCCGATGTTAGAAGAAGAGAACTTGAGTTTAATGTTGATGATTGTGTCTAATTACAAATTTCACCCATGAAGGGTGTAATGAGATTTTGAAAGAAAAGGAAGCTTAGTCCCCGTTATGTGGGCCCATATCAGATTTTGAGACGTATTAGCAAGGATGCTTATGAATTGGAGTTACCTAATGATTTGACATCGGTACATCTGGTATTCCATGTCTCTTTGTTGAAGAAGTGTGTTGGAGATCTGACATCCATTGTTCCTTTAGAAGGTTTGGGAGTTAAAGAAAATCTTTCTTATGAAGAGGCTCCGGTTGAGATTCTAGACCGAAAAGTTTGGAAGTTGAAAAATAAAGAAGTTGCTTCCGTGAAAGTTCTTTAGAGGAATCAATTATTTTAGGGTGCTACTTAGGAGACAGAAGCCGATATGATGTCCTGGTATCCTCATCTCTTTCCCTCCGCTTCTATTCTAGCTTGAGGTATTCGTTCCTCATGGTTCACTCTTTCAGATTCATACATTATAGTTGTCCTCATGTTTCCACATGCATGCATGTTCATGAAAACTTGACTTGTGATGTTATGATTTAACTTGGAGTGATTCTCCATGTTTATGTGCATTTATATGAAATTTGCATTCAGGTTGGTATGTTAGTTTCTCTCCTACTCTCTTCATGCTACCTTGAGTCTCATTCGAGGACGAATGTTCCCAAGGGGGAGATATTGTAACACCTAAAAATTGGAAAGTCGAGTTAAAAAGGGAAAAGTTGAGATTTTGGCTCTGAGGCAGGTTCTGCAAGTCGTTTCTACGGACCATAGGAAATCCTACGAGTCGTAGAAAGGGAGTTGTAGACTTGGAGATGAGTTTTTGGAATCTCAAGTTTCTGAAGTTTGACATATGGTAGCTAGGATGAGCCATAGGATATTCGATGGGTCGTCGGATGGTTCCGTAGAAAGGTCCCAAACTTGGTCGAATTCTTGACTGAAAGATGAGAACTACGGAAGGGGTCTATGGATCTTAGGAATTTAAACGGACCGTAGAAATGTCTTGTGAGAAGTAAGATAAATTTGGGTTTCTGAAGTTGGTTCTATGGTGGACCAGTACGGACCGTAGGACCAAATCGTAGGAGCCATCCGACAGTTATTTCTTAAGGGTATTTGAGTCTTTTACTATGCCTTAAATGACTATACTATGTCGTTTTACCCCTATTTCTAAGTCCTATAAATACCCTTCTACCCTATAATTTTCCCCAACTCTCATTCACTCAAAACCCCAAATCCCCTCCAAGGATTTCTTCAAAATTCTCTTTCAAGGTAAAAGAAGAAGAAGAAGCTATGTGTCACTAATCTTTCAAGATCTTGTAAGCTCAAGTAAGCCTTTGAAACTAAGATCGCTAAGAGAATGTAAAGAAAGACTTGAGAAGTTTGGAAGAAGGCTTTGTATTTGCTTGGAAGATTGCTTACAACTTGAGTGATTCCTTACAAATGAATGCCCCATCTATTTATACTACAACCTAGGGGCTAAAGTGCAAATAAAAATTACTTGGAAAGTCCCTACAATATTTACACTTTGGTCCCATTCTCGAATTCTCTACATATTCTAGGGATTTCTAAAGCTTTCTTGGAAAATATCTAGTCCCCCTTCTAGAACTCTCTACTAGTCTAGAGAATTCCAAGGCATTCTAGAGGCTTCTAAGGAAAGATCTAGGGAATTCTAAAGTCTTCCACTAACCTCTCCATAACTCTAGATTTTTTCCACTTATTTTTATGCCGAATTTGAATTACAAAGTGGCGGGTCATGACACTCTCCCTCACCTATTGATGCGACGACCGCGTCAAATAGCTGCTGCATGGACAATGGAGTCTTGTCTTTTCATATGCGCGACCAGTAGTCCATTGACTTGATCAATGCCCTTGCGCAACTTCCTCAGCTGCTTCCTTATCTCTTCTAACTCGGTCTTATGATCTACCTCCTTCCTAGGAGGCAAGCGCCTTGGCGGCTCCTTTGGCATCACGACTTTGTTCTCGTTTGGAACCTTCTTCATGCATGATGGCAATGACCTTTTTGCACTATTGTCTTCTTCCAAACTTTCAATGGTGGTCATAAAAGACGACTCCTTCTTCTTAGGGTTACTCTCGAGCTGCATGGCCGTTAGTTGAACTCATCCTTCCATCGTTGGTACCTTAACTAGGGGTACCATGCATGATCCTCCTTGCTCCATGACCAAGAGTTGTTGGAGGTAAGGATCGATCACTGCGTGGCATTGCTGGAAGAACTCTTGCCCAAGAATTATGTCAAAGAGATCTAAAGGAGCGACAATGAAGTTGGTTTTACCTTGCCACTCGCCTAGAGTGATGCTTACTCCATGCACGACTCCACACATGGGAGTCGGTGGTGCATTGACCGTCCTGAGTTGGGCGTTACTTGGACTGTAACTCAGCCCCAACCTTATCGCTGCCATCTTGGTCATGATATTGGCCTCTGCACCCGTGTCGACCATAGCACAAGTGGGTCTTCCATTAATCGTGATGTCGACATACTGCGCGCCGTATTCTCTCGGCTTCCCTGGCTGCTTCGTGACAGCTTCGCATAGTCCTATCAAGCCCAACTACGTCATCTATGTGCTTTGTCCTTGCTCCTGTGCATCCTTCTCCTTCCGTTCTCGTAGGATAGCACCAAGGCTCTTCAGTTCAAGGCACCTTGCATAGCCATGCGGTCCACCGCATATGTAGCAACCATTTCTCTTTGTAGGCTCTGTCTTTCTCTCAACATTTCTTTGACGTCGAAACTTCTTGCCATCAGACTTATAGGTATCATGATTCTTAGGATATGGCCCCTGCTCCTCGATTTTGCCACGATCTCCCCTACCATGGTCATGACTACCTCTCGCCTCCTCTCCTCTGGCTCTGTCGGGCTTTTCATGCCTGAAGTCTGTAAAAGCTTCGGCCTGCGTGATGGCTTCATCGATAGTCCTAACCTGTCGGCGTTCCAACTCCGTCCTGGCCCAATTTTGCAGCCTATCAATGAAGTGGAACAACATATCTTCATCCGTGAGGTTTGGAATCTGAAGCGTGGGGGTAGTGAACTCCTTCACATATGCGCGTATGCTACCCGTCTGCTTCAACTCCCTAAACTTGCGCTTCACCTCATAGATGACGTTGTTAGGGAAGAAAGCCTTCTTGAACTCCACTCGGAATTGCTCCCAAGTGTTGATAGTGCAAAGTCCCTTCCCCATTTTTGACTCTTTACGCCTCCACCATAGCATGGCCATCTCCAAGAGGTACAAAACCGCAATGTTGATCTTGCTCTCATCACTCTTCACCCTATTGCACTTAAGTAATTCTCCAAATGCTATAAGAAGTTCTCCACCTCTTGCGCATCACGGACGCCTTTGAACATAGGTGGCTTGGGAGCCTCGACCTTGGCCTCCCTATCTTGGTCGGACGGCGACGATCCTCCAACTTCCATGCCCTCCTTAAGTGCTTTCATCTCGTCCTTCATGGTTTCAATCGTGCTTAACGCCTCCATGAGACGAAACTCCAAGAAAGTGATAGCCTCCTTCATCTCAAACTCGGCACGTTGGCGGCCCTCTAACTTCCATCCCCTCCTTGAGTGCTTTCATCTTGTCCTTCATGGTTTCAATCGTGCTTAACGCCTCCATGAGCCGACACTCTAAGAAAGTGATAGCCTCCTTCATCTCAAACTCGGCACGTTGGCGTCCCTCCAACTCCTTGCGGATGTGGTCATTCTCTTCAAGGGTGAAGTCCTCCAGAGTCTTGAACTTGACATCGACCTTGTTCTAGCGCCTGCCTAAGATCTCCACAGCTTGCTTTGCCATTTCAAACCTTGCAATCCACTCCTCTCCAGGTATGACGTTAATGGTCTCCTCACCACGGTCATCTTCACTTGCTTCGGTGGTCGAAGGTGGGTAAGATGTTAGCGCCTCACTTGGTGTAGGGTCGAGTAGAATTTTCTCGCTACTCTTAAGGTGCTTCTTCCCCTTTCGGCTCTTCCTTCAACCATCCAGACGGACGTTGTTGGTGGTAGCGGTGCTAAAGTCTCCTTCATTGGCCATTCCCTTAGTACAAACCTTTACTCTGATACCACGTTGTCATGGACTTAGAGTCTCACTAAAGCTCTGTGCGGCACTTGACAACTTACTCACTAATCTTTCAAGATCATGTAAGCTCAAGTAAGCCTTTGATATTAAGATCGCTAAGAGAATCTAAAGAAAGACTTAGAAAAACTTGAGAAGTTTGGAAGAAGGCTTTGTATTTTCTTGGAAGATTGCTTACAACTTGAGTGAGGCCTTACAAATGAATGCTCCATCTATTTATACTACAACCTAGGGGCTAAAGTACAAATAAAAATTACTTGGAAAGTCCCTACAATATTTACACTTTGGTCCCATTCTAGAATTCTCTACATATTCAAGGGATTTCTAAAGCTTTCTTGGAAAATATCTAGTCCCCCTTCTAGAACTCTCTACTAGTCTAGAGAATTCCAAGGCATTCTAGAGGCTTCTAAGGAAAGATCTAGGGAATTCTAAAGTCTTCCACTAACTTCTCCATAATTCTAGATTCTTCCCACTAATTTTTATACCGAATTTGAATTACAAAGTGGCGGGTCATGACATATGGTATCCAAATCAAGTCTCTTTTCCACTATTACTTTTGGGAATTGAATAACAAGGTGTGTGTGGTTTGACCAATGGGTTCTATTCACCCAGTGAGCCCTAAAGATTTTCAATTCTCCAAGTTTAATTTCATCAATTAGATTAGGTTTTCATTCAATTCTTCATGGGTTCAAATGGTGTTTATTCAATTTTTTTATTTCGATCTTATCATGGTAGTTTTGACTCAATTACATGCTTTCCCATTGATTTCACATGAACTCGTAAAATTTTCTTGATTTTGACTATGAACTCTTAAAGACATGAAATTATGAGGAAGCTATGAATCTATGAATGATGATTTCATGAAAATTATGCATTATTTAAGGAATGGAATGTTTTATGATCTAGGTTGCTTTAAGATGAGCATCAATGATATTGTGAAAGGTTTTCTCACATTAAGAAATAATGATTTGGTGAAAGGTTTTCTCACATGGTTAAGGGAGCTACTCTATGATGATTTAAGCTTGGATTAGTAACTTAATTGTGTTTTTTCATGTATGATAATATGCTTATGTTTATGAATAATTCTGTTAGGATTTTACATAGCACCGAAAGGATATTGAGATGGAGGCTCTTCCGTTAGTAGAGGCCAGGTCTCTAGTAGCAATCTCCTTGTCCCTAACTACGTGCCCCTGTAGGATTGTCTTAAGTGACATATCTAGTGGATCTACCTATGCTAGAAATTATGGTCTTTGCCTTGGCAAGAAAGGACATCTCTTTTCGGTGTGGGATCAAGACACTAGATTCCATGTTACTCACGTGGTCTATGTCGGTCAATATTAATTATGCCACAAAATAAATTAAGTTGCTTTCAAAGGTTTTTATGAAGCTTTTTTTTATGTTTTAAGATGCATTGACCATGTTCATCATTTATAATTCTTCTTTAAAAGATTTAATTGTGTTTAGCTTGGTCATGCACATCATATTTTCCCTTATGCCCCCCTTTAATCATGTTTTACGTTCTTATGCATTCCCCCTCATACTTAGTATATTCCATGTACTAATGCATACTTCTTCCTACATTGTTTAACTAATGTTGGGTTCAATGCTTCTCTTCCTCCCGCTCATGGCTAGTGTTGGCTACAAATTGCTACCTTGAAGATTTGGTGTGTCCTCATGTTCCGAGGACCATGTCACATTTACCTTGCTTTGTTATATTTTAGTCTTCAGATGTTGTACGTGGTGTACGGGTTAAGTCCCGACCACTCTTGATGTACTAAAATGTCTTGTCAAGACTATGTTTAGACTTCTGCTTTTATGTCAAACTCTTTGATATGAGAGTTTTACCTTAAATTCTCACATTTTCTATCATATTATGTTGTTTGTATGTCAAGTGGCTTGTTTAGGTCCTCTCGAGGTCTTATATATCATGTAATGTCTACGTATTCTTTGGATCGTGACACTACCATTCCCAAAACGATCAAATCTACCCAAGTATCATACCCGACCAAAGAAATAAGATAGGATAGATACAGTCGATCCACCACTAAGGAGTTATCCACTGGTGTAGAAACATGAATAGGCACAGGCATGCTATCAAACCCAACAGAAAAATAGGTAGACACATACGAGAAAGTAAACCCAGATCAAGTAATACAAATGCAGGTTGATGGCAAGCTGAGACGATACTTGTAATTATTACATCACAAATCTCGGCCTCAGGCCTCCCCGGAAAAGCGTAACACTCTCCCTCTCGACCAGATGCAGCCTGACTAGTACCCCCGACCTCCACCCTGCGGAGCTGTAGCACCCCTATCAGAAGTCATGTCGTCTCTGCCTGACTGGCCTCTGCCTCGACCCCTAGCCGAAGGCGATGAATCTCTAGCTGGAGCAACTAAATAAGAATGTTAGGTCTTGAGTGAGTCTGCGAAGGACACTGTCGAATCAAATGACTTGGATCCCCACACCCATCACAAAACCTCAACATAGATAACTTCTGCTGAGAACCAATTGAGCTACCATGGACTTCTCGGCCAGAACCATAAGAACCTCGAGTTGACGGCCCACTCGCCACTGTTGGCATAGATGCATGAACCGGCCCACAACGTTGAAAAGAGCTACTACCTCTATGTGAACCCTTGCCTCCAGATGAGGCACTGGAAAACTGTCTAGAAGAACGAGCCCTCTTGGGATCCCCAATCTTCTCTAAGACTATCAACTCTGACTCCTTGGTGGTACTCATAATGGACCGAAACGAATCCCCCTCTCTAGCTTCTATGAACACATAAGACCTAGTCAAGAAAGTCAACCCTCTCACGAACTTGCAAACTCTCTCCTTCTCATCGAGAACAATAGTCATGACGTGCTTGGAAAGCTCACAAAAATGAGCCTCATACTCACTAACAGTCAAATTGTCGTGTCTCAAGTTCTCAAATCTCAGTGGACTCTCCTCCCTCACGCTCCAAGGAATGAATAAATCCTAGAAAGCACTAGAAAACACATCCCACTCCACCAGAGGAGATCCAACTGGTCTAGACCTCACAAAAATCCTCCACCACCCGCTGACGGGTCAACGAAGCCGAAGTTCAACAAAACTAACTCCACGAGCATCCACCAAACCTATAGCCTCAAGCATCTCATGGCACAAAGTCAAGAACTCATGAGCATCCTCACTCTTACCATCGTGAAACTAGGATGGTTTCATCTTCTAAAACCTCTCATAACACTATTGATCAGCTGTCATTAAAATAACCTCAGTAGAATTTGTGCACCCACAGTCGGTGCAGGAACCACTGGTGGCCGACCTACCTAATCAAGGATAATCGAAACCTGGTGTTGCTGACCTGGGTCTGCTCCCCTACCTCGTATGAGAACCCTGTGGTGTACCTATCGCACCACCTTGAGAGAAGTTCTCTTATACACCCAAGATCCTCCAAAAAGAATCTTGGAACAACGGAGCTGTAAACACAGGAGAAACCTAGTCCTCAACAACCTCAACATGTGGCTTAGGAGATACCTCTCTAGCTCTACCTTTGGCTGGTGCCGCTCCACGGGTACGACCCCTAGCCGATGCTACTCCACGAGCACGACCTCTAGCTCAGGCCCTACCTCTACCCCTAAATGAGATATCAACAAAAACTTCGGGGACGGCCTCCCCTCTACCACTAAAAGCAGAAGCTCTGGTCCTCGGTATCTGCCAAAAAAACACTCGACAACTCAGCACTAGTGAAGTTAACCACGCATGATAAGAGAGAATGAACAAAAGAAAGTTTCCTAATTTTCTTCATAGCCTTTCGAAGATAAGTACAGACGTCTCTGTACCGATCCTTGAGATTCTACTTAGACTTGGTTTGTACACATGTGAGACCTATGAACCTAGGGTTCTGATACCATTGTCATGACCCAAAAATGAACGTGATGGCACTTTTCTATTCCCACTAAGACAAGTCAGCCTCAACCCAACAAAATGAAAGAAAGAGGAAAGATAAAGCAAGAACAAGATAAAAGCGAAAAATTTATTCATTCTATTAACACCCCAAGACCTCGTTGTCTCATGTACAAGCCTCTAATACATAAAGTGCGGAAATGAAATAATTATATAGTCTCAATGTCTTTGTTTCTCACATAAAACAAAGAATAACATAAAGAAAAAGGGGGTAAGCTGAGATGGCAAGCAGCTACCTCTGAATAGTTCTTTGACAAGCCTTGGAAAGTAGGAAAAGAAGAACGATACAGGTTTGGAACCTACACAAGTGAAGAAGAAAGGAGTGAGTACTAACCAACATGGTATTCAACAAGCAACCTAATAAACAAGGTAAACTAGCTAGAAATCAAATACTCCTTTCATCCCCAACCGAACCTTCTTAAACTACAACCTGCATAGAAATCAGCCAAACTTAAACAGTTTCACAATACACAGCTCACAAGGCTTAACCATACAGTTTAATTGTCACAAATCCACATTCAATACGTATCAAGTAAGTCAATCTCAAGTGACAAGTACATCAATCACAAACAACAAGTAGATTAATCACAAATATTAAAGGCATTAAATCAAATAATGAACTCTTGCTGGAACTATTTCCATTCGGCATAATTGTCACTAGACAGAACCATTTTCCATTGGCGTTATATCGCATAATTAGCCAAAACCATTTTCCTTAGGCTTTATATCACATCACTAGAAGAACCATTTCCCTTCGGCTTTATATAATTTCACTAGCCATAATTATTTTCCTTCAACTTTATATCACATCACTAGCTGGAACCATTTTCCTTCGGATTTATATCATTTCACTAGTCGAAAATATTTTCCTTCGACTTTATATCACATAACTAGCCAGAACTATTTCCCTTCATCTTTGTAACACATGTCTCATTATAGTGTTCAACAATTACATGCATACAAGAAATTTCACACAATAAGAAAGAGACAACAATTCAAGAAATTCAAATTCACTTTCATGTCATCAAAACATTTCATCAATCAATCAAATAGGGGCCACAACAAGACAATTCGAAAATCATCAATATCAGCATGTTGCCTTTTCATTAATACCTTTTTTATTCGTTAAGGTTAATCAAGTGGAAACAATTAGCCCTTCACCTCATTCTCATTACCCCCAACATATATACAATGAGAGAACTAGACAATTCTACTAGATTACACGGTTTAAGCAATCACTTGTTAAGCAATCAATTAATCAACTCAAAGCTTGTGTTTTTTCCTTTCGAACCATGTCCTAACCCACACAATCTATACCAATCAAATGTTCACAATAATTTTTTTGAAACAACAATACCCACATCAAATACTTTGAAATATATGTCAATCAAATCAAAACCCGATTTCAAAAAGGAGATTTGAATCGACAAATTGATAATTGAAAATGATACTCAGGGTTTTTGGAAATAATTGGTAAAAACAATTTCGAAAAAGGAATAAAAATTAGTTCACAATCTCCATTGCAGTTTAGAACTTGAGTTCTTAAAAAAACTTTTCATTTATCAATCAGAATCTCAAGTTTTGATGTTCGAATCCATAAATAATCAAAGGTAAATGAAGTTTTAGGATCATAAAAGCTTACCCAAAAGATTTAGCACAAAAAACCTCTTCAAAAATCGCCTCTAAGAGTTTTCCAAGCTCAAAAAATAGAAAATGGGGCTTAAACCTCAAAATTTTCAGACATAAGCCCCTCTCTGATGTCGCAAGAGCAATCATGGGTTCGCAAAAGTGAACCCCGCTAAAAACTTGGTCATCGCGATCATGAACCGGCCTTCGTAGAAGTGAAGGTCACGATCATGACGTCCCCATCACAAAAGTGAAGGTCATGATCACGACGTCCCCATCACAAAAGTGAGGGTCTGACCAAATGAACCCTTCGTGATTGCGATCAGGTCTTCGCTAAAGAGACCATCGCGATTGCAAGACTTGCAACACCAGAAATAAAACCAACACTCAAAATATCGAAAGGACACTTGGGATTTGTTTGGAATTCCATACACATAAACCATATAAGAAAATTGATTATACTCGACGTTTCTGACTCAATGAAACCGTGAAATACGAATCTGAGGTCTCTTTTACCCAATATCCATGAAAACCATAAGAAACTAACATAATACCTAAAAAGGCTAAAAATAAGCTCGAGGCCTCTCAAAAATCAAACCAAGACCTCACCTAAGCCTAAAATCATCCCTCGAATCCAACAGAACTCTTGAAATTCCGATCTGAGCATATGAACCCGGAATGTTTACCAAAGTCAACCCAAAGGCTAAAATCTCAACAATTTATAACTTAGGACCTAAAATCCTCAAAAGAGGCTCTGAATACAAATACAAAAACTCTCCTAGACCAAATTGCATATTTCGAGACTGATGGAATCCCATTACGATACTCAAAACTCCAAAAGACTCTGAAAACCACTTTTAAGCAACTTTATCCTTTCAAAACCAAAAACTTAAAAAATTCTCAACTCTTTACTCAAAGTTCGAAACCAAATTTCAAAACTCGATTACAAAAGACTCGGGGCCGATATTCGGAGGGAAAAATAGTAATTTAACCAAAAAAATAAAAAATGATCAACCGAATCATTACATTGTATCTTGAAGGAGACAAATCAAGAATTATACCATTGAATTGATGAAGATTATATCACAGTAAATTTGGATCTCCCTAAAGAGAGTGAGATAGTTGCATCTTACCTAAATATTTACTTATTTATTTTGTTCATTTTACTATGAACAATAATTTATTCTATATTTACCGACAAGAGTGAATTTGAAGGAACAAATAACTAATGCTTATCTTGTATATATATATATATGTCACGCCCCGAGCCTACACCCTGGACATGGATGGTACTCGAGAACTATCGTTGGCCCCCAAGTGAACCCTTGGCCTGGCTGACTACTTAGCGGAAGACTTACTCAAGCAACATGGGACTCCAAGTGCATAATTAAAATCAAAATGTCTCAATAACAACTTAACTCATTGAATATCTGAAAATACTCAAATAAACATAAGTAATTGTCTCAAGGTCTTAGAACACAACATGGAAGACAATGAGAGACCCATCAACTCTCAACCATCTATGAAGCCTCTAGTACTAAGATAGATGTCGTGAAAGAATCCACGACAACATAACAAAAGCAGGAAATAAGTGTGATGCCCTCCGAAAAGCAAGGAGGCTCCCCAAAGCTAGATGGAATGCAATTGGTATCAATGAAGCGCATGTTGATGACCCGGAGCACCTGTATCTTCAACATATATAAGATGCAGGTCGAATGCCGTCAGTACATTTCATGTACGAGCATGTAAGGGGGAAGCTGAAAGCATAAACAACTAAAATGATAAGTCTGGAAGACATACTCACCTCAACTCAACTCTAATACAAAAGCAACAATGATAGATGTAATATTTAAAACATTATAAAATAGGAGATAAAAACTCAACATTGTATAAAAATACAATAAGTACTCTTATTAGGGAGATTCTCTAACCGAAAACCATCACTATGAACTACGTGATGATACAACATCTCGCGCACGCTACCAGAACTGTCTTACACCTTGCCCGGGTATAGAAAACCTCAACTAAGTGGATCCACTAAGCTATACTTAACAACAATAAGGATTCGTCTAAAAAGTACGATCCTTTACCCATATTGGCTAGATGGTTTATGAGGAATGTGAGTTGTCTGAACCCATCCCCATATCGGTGCTCAATACTACTCCCAATAATATATAAACTCAAGCTCAAATGTATACAACATAACTCTTTCTCACTTTGAGGTAATTACTCAAAAGATCCTCTTAAAAGAGGTTATACTCTGAAACATCTCTAAACTCATAAACTCATTTAGAAATCAATGTTCTCTCTTTTGAAATGTAAAACCATTACATTTAGGAATACTTAGTACCTAATACTCTTTTTCAATCATGGATACAACTCTTCTCATTCACATATTCAATTTCTGAAAACTTAGTTCAAAACTATAATTAATTACAAAAGAATCCTCACAATGACTTAAAAGACCTCTTGAACTTTCCTCTTAAGCTTACTTTAGTTTGGAATGTAGATCAAGACATGTGGTTAGGAAATGTAGGATCTCTCAAGGATTAATGAAGACTTTAGAAGCTAATACAAAGAAGAGAATGTAGTCACGACTCAAAGGAATACGTTCGGAATGAGGCACTGAAGGAAAAAGATCAGGCGACCCTGGCACACTGCTGGCTCGGGGTGCCAGGCCCTAAACTTCTAGAAGTAGTTTGGGGTGCACTACTGGTGCAACGCTATGGTAGCGCGCCGCCCCACACCCCTTCCCAGATTTCTGACTAATTTTTCTTCTCAATTTAGGGTCCTAACTCGTTCAGAATCGATTAATTCCTCCTACACTCCTCTTGATTCTCCAACCCAACACAAATTCATGAAGAATTTCATACAATCCCTTTAAAGAATCACAACTCATACTCAAGATCTTCAACCCAAGAAATTCAAAACCTCCGTTGTTAAAGAATGAAACTAGAATCAAGAACTACTCAAGAATCTCTTAATATAACGATTTCATGATGAATTCATGGATAAATTATATGTATAGCGTGAGGACAAACAAGTCCAACACTTTGAGAAGCCTTACATATCTAGAAAGAATGATGTTGTTGGTGAAATCCACAAGTCTTGAAGAACGCTTGAACTTAGCCCCTTTTTCTCCTCTTGAAACCTCGCTCTAAATCCCTAAGTGCTTAGGAACGAGAATAGGTGATATAGAATCTGACTAGACCCTTAATGAAGTAAGGATAAACGTGTTAAGCCTAGTGGGAAAAAGGAAAAGACCAAAATACCCTTTCCTAAAACAAATGAAATGCCTTAAGAGGCTTCACTCAAACAGTCATAACGTTTTACTTGGAGCTCAAAATTTAGCAAACTTGACGGCATTGGAAAGAAGACTCAAAGACCTCCGATTTGATAGGTGATGGGCCACCTAACTCTTTATGTGCTAGAAGATATGGTCAACTAAATTTGACCCAAAACTAAAAATTGATGGGTGACTTGCGCGAATTTCTCTTTAGTTCTTTTGAAGTCCGAGGTGGTACAATATATATATATATATATATTACCTTAAAATCATGAACTCCTAATTTGAATGTTAAATTACTATAATATCCCTAACTTAGGTTGTGACTTTTGCGATAAGTTGTGACTTTTACAATAAGTTGTGGCTTTTCCAAAGAGTTCTGACTTTTTCAATAAGTTGTGACTTTTCCAAAGTATTGTGACTTCTCGGAAGGGTCATGGTTTTCAGATAAGACACAAAACACATTTGTTCATACTACCCTTTATTGACTATAAATAGAGGGACTGATTGAATAACGCTATCAAAGACACTTCATCCAATTCTAAGCGTCAACGGTAGTTAATCAGTATAAAACTCAACTGAATGAGTTGGGGTCGAATCCCACTGGGAGCGGTACATGTTTGAGATTCAATAGGGAAGTACGAATATGCTCAAATCAGTCATAGGAATAAAAATGATCGTATAAAAACATCATTCAAATCAGGGGGTGACACGAATGTCAAATGGGGGTTTTGGTTTTGAAATTATCAACTACAAACAGCAGCAAACAATATGAAATAACAATAATGAGACGGGTTCTTGGGATGTGATTCGATTATAGGCTATTATAGACAAATGGGTAAATACAACTATTAGAGAAATGGCTAAACATTAGTGAGTATGCTAGGCTATAGAGGAGATAAACTTTCTCTCGAACAATTTACCCTGAATCAAGTTGATTTCTCTCGAACATCAACAAGCATGCAAAATAAGAACAACCCACACCTTAGTCCATTCACTCTCTCGAGATGAATGTGTGGAAAAGGGTTTAGGATTCACTCTCTCGAGCTGAACCCAGGTCAACCCAATACCCACAGACCATCAATCAAACACTTTAGTTCTAAAACCTCTCTCTCGATCAAGCCAAGAACACAAAGGTAGAATCGCATTTGCAACTACAATTCTTAAATTAACCCACAATAAATGATTGAACTCACTTTTAAATAGCAAATAAACTAACAATTAGCAATACCCATAAGCTAAATCAGCCCATAATCACATAATCACACCCCAAGAATTGAGGTTTTAGCTATACATCATAAAAAGATAAAAATAGTTACCAAATTAATTATCCATCAACTGGGTAAGTGTAGATTCGTCCTTACAATGCTCTAATTCGAAGAATATCACAGACCAACTTCCAATTTCTCAAAAGTAAAAAACTTCAATTCTTCAAAGCTTAGGAAAAACTAGAGAAAACTTGTCTCCCAGTTCAAAACTCAAATAATAGATTCTAAGATACGAATTGATATGAAAATTGATACTAAACTAAATATTCAAAGAAGACGTATTTATAGTCGCCAAAAATGTGCTGCGAAGAGTCACTCGACGAAGTAAGTCCGGCTCGCCGATCCACTTGGTGACTCGCCCTTTGGTCATTTCCATCAGCCTTCTGCCTTGGCATTCAATACCCTCAAGGTATGTAACTTTGGGCGATATATCATTGCACCGTGGAACCACTCGGCGATTCGCCGACTGCTCCTTTCTCTCGCCAACTTGATTTTTACCATCAGAGCTTGGCACACTGGAACTTTAGGCGGTCGAATGGACACTCGGCGACTCGCCAAGTGGACTTGGCGATCACCAGTCTCTCTTTTCTTCATTCTTTCAGCTCGCTTTGTTCCTTTTTGCAACTTAGTGTCCTTGCTTTGTTCCTCAATCCATAATCTTGAAAATCAAGGGTTTTACATCAGTTATTGGCACAAAATAAGCATTTGAGGACACTAAGCCTATACAAATAAAGCCCTAAATGAATTCAAATCTCGGACTCATCAACACCCCAACTTAAATTTTTGCTTGTCCTCAAGTAAAACTCAAGTTCAGCAGATCAAAAAGGATGTCTCAAACAGTACTACAAAAGACTCAATCATGAATGCACACAAAAAGACTCAACTTACTCATACAAGGATCAATTGTGCACTCAAAGATTCAAGTTGTGACTCACCATTATCAAAGATTCTCAATTTCACAATACTTGCTTCAAATGCAAGTTCAAGCTCAACAAAGGTACTCAAATGCCCTCACATAAAGATGATTCCATATTCACACACAATTGTTCAACAATTTATAGCTCCGGAATCACAAACAACTCTCACACTCAAAAAGATGAACACATGCATGACTTCACCCATAGGTTTGCCCTTATTTTCCAGCCAACATTTTGTTTCAGCTCACTCAAGATCAAAAAGGTCTTTTCAAGGCTTGTAACGGGGCTGAGTGTAAATGTATGGTCATTTAGGCTCAGTGGCTGCTATCCTCATGAAATGTGGTGTGAACAACTTTCCTTCCTTTTCTTTAGAATTTTCATTCATGCTCAAAATTCACCCCATTATTCACTTTTCATGAACTACCGGACACCCCATTTCTATTGCAACTTTCACAACTTTATTTCACAACTTTTTCGTTCTTTTTCTTTTTTATTCTTCTTTTCTTTTTTTTGTATGGAGGGGTTCCATCTTTTTCAAGTCCATGGATCAAGGGGGACTTCTTCACACTTCTTGATTTTCCTTCTCTTTTCACCACACCCCCAACTTAGGCTTTTGGCCTAAGTTGGCTATTCAAACACACCACACTTTCATGAGGATTATGAGTGAATGGATAAAGAGGGTTTTCAATTTCATCAAGTTTCTTCCAAGAAAAGGACAAGGCTCAAAGGGGTTCAAGAAAGAGTCACACATCTCACAAGGTTGGCAACAAAAGAGGTATATTTTCAAATTATTTCACTCTTAAAAATTGTTGCCTAAGATCATTTCAAGAGCTTGCATCACTTAGTCAACCGGACTAACGGGGAAAATTCTAGGTGTCATCACACAAGGTTCACGGTAAGCTCATCACACAAGGCATTGGCACCATTATCAAACAAGACTCCACACTTTCGCTAGTGTGCAATGTTCATCACAAGAAACTCATTCGGTAATTGGCTAGTCACAACGAGATGCAAAAAGTTCACATATTGTCTATGCAACTTTATTTGGCTTCATCGTAGCCGCGCATTCATTGTTGTTCGATTAAGAGTACTATTCAAGTCATCGGTATTGATCATGACCAATACTCAAATTTGCACAAGAACAACCACATTAACACAAAACAAGAGGTGGCAAAATTTTTGGAAGGGTCAAAACAATTAAGAATCACAAGAAGGGTCAAAACCATTAATAATCACAAGAGGTAGGTATGAAAATACCTCACCCCACCACAAATAAAAGCAATTTGTCCTCAAATGCAACAAATTAAACAAAGTCAATAAAAAATGACAGAGAGGGAGGTAAAGAGGGGTCCTGTCTACACAGTCACTCCATCTGTCAGGGTATCAGTTCCCGGTGCAACATCAGAAGTGCTAGCTCCACTAGGGTCAGCCATAGTGGTGTCTCTCAAGGAGAACTAGCGGGCCGTCTCAAACATCGTATCCTATAAATCGACACGATCATCATATACGGCAGCATCTCGCTCCCCAAGCTGCTCCTCATCGGTCTCTGGCTCTGATGCCTCAGCTGCCATATCCCCTATAGGTGCATCTCCGGTGGTAGCCAGAGGAATATCAGAAATAGCTGGGGCATCCTCAGTCTCGGCTACCTCAAATAAAGTAGTGAAGTCTGTAGACTTTAGATAGTCCACATCCATCCTCAAGTCTGCAACCTCGGCTTTCAAAGCCGTAACCTCTGAAGTATCCCCCTGTGGCCTCTCACAAGTCTATACTCTCACCGTGAGAGTGTCAACATATGCTCGTAGGGGTGTCAATGCGGCTAGAATGGCACTGTCAATCATCCACGATACTGCAGCCTCCAATCGGGTCGCCCGTACATCAGCAGAATGGGCTAAGTGCCCCATCTTCAGGATCATGGCCTGAGTAATCCTGGTGGGCTGGGAAGCAGTAGAAGTACCAGGAGCCTGGGAGGAAGTGGAAGCAGGTGTACCTGAAGGCCCGGAGGCCGCAATAGGAAAAGATGCATGTGCAGGTATCGTATCAACATCTACCTCCGGGGATGTGTCCACCGGAGCTGCTCTCCTCCTGTCTGCCTCCTCCCGAGCGTACTCGGCCTCTATACGCCGGATATCTGTGGAGGATGTGGGGGTGACCTCTATGTCCCTCTTCTCATCACGAAGAACTCCCGCATGCCGGCATAGCTCTGTGATCAGGACCGAAAAGGGAAGGGACGTTTAGCGCTGCTTGACCCTCATGGCCATCTCTTGCTCAATGATGGGTCCCATGTCAATGCTCTTCCGGGCTATGATCGACCCATGACAGGCCGCCTTTGGATGGCGGAGGATAGACTTATTCTGTGAAGATATGATGAAACTGCTGACGAATCTGAACTAGTACCGTGCAGCTACATTCAAATCATTCTTCTCTATCTGGACTCCTGCCTCAATCCACCTCGGGGTGGTGTAACAAATGAGGTGGGCAAGCCAGCCCTTGAGATCATCCAAAGGTGTCGTAGAGGTGACCAAATTCGGGCAGTCATACCTCGCCCCTCTATCAAGCACATCATTGATGTGATCTCTGTTGCACCCCACTTCTATCCCTCGAACCATGACGGATCCCACCGGTCTGAAAGTGCTAGGCTTCTTCTTGCCCTTAGGGACCAGATCACCATATGCTGAGTAAAACTCCCGGACCCATGTAGGGATGTATGGGCCTCGGGGCCTGGTAAACTGCTCGAAGTGATGGTACTAGAGTGTCTCCCTCACCCTAGAGTATTTGCCCTCTAGGCCCTCTGTGGACAGCAGCTTCTCCTCTAGAATCGTCCTCAGTCCCTCGGCCTTTAATCTGTTGAGTAGCCGGGGAAGAGGACCCTGAACTGGTGGCGCTGGAACCACCATATGTGTTGGAGTTGGGAGTGCATCTGCAGCAGGAGGTTTGACCTCTGGAGCTCTAGATGAACTTTGGCGAGATTGTGCACGAATTTCTGCTTGTCGGGACTGTAGAGGCTGGTCATCATCAGGCTCTGAAAATGCAGCTTAGGAGTCAAAGGATTCTCCCACGCTGCCGGAGTTGTGCTCCGGAACCTCAGATACGGGCTTTTTGCCTTTGCCTTTTCCTCCCTTTGGAGGTTTCTTCCTTCCCTTTTTAGAAGGGGTAGTTGCCCCCTCGTTGATGGCTATGCCCCGTGATGAGAACAAAGGTCAAGAGTTATATCTCAAAACTACCTAACATATTGACCACTTCCACATGAGTTTTTTTGTCAAGATCCATAGACTTACCTAATTGATTTTATGGGCATTTATCAATAGGGTCTGCTACAATGGCTTCATCTCCACATGCTCTTAAAATTTGGACACCAACACATTGGTTTTCACCTTATTGACAATAGCTAGGAGACATGCTTGAGAATTGCCCCAAACCAATAACACTTTGAAATTAATATGCATATCACCAAAATCAATATATGCATGCATGTTTTTGGAAAAAGATTCACTGTCAGAGTAGAGTATCAAATTTTTTTAAATGAGAAACATCATGATAATACGTAACTATTCATGCATTTTACTACTAATATATTGTCTCAAAGGAAATGTTGTGAAAAAAAAACAAACTAAAAACTATAGCTACATAGGGAAGGGGTTGTAGGAGTAATTGCGGGGCGGCATGTCTAAATTGGTTCTAGCCATATCTGCAAAACACACCAAAATAAGTTAGAAGGATTCAAGAAAAACTACATAAAATCAAGCTTGCAGACAGACTCGCCGAATCACTTAGGCGAGCCAGATCGGGCTCGCCAAAAGGATTGGCTCAAAAAATTTCCAAAAAAATAGCATGTCGGCGATGGGAAGGGCCTTTCGGCGAATCGCCGACATCATTCAGCGAGCACAGACTAGCCCGCCGAAAGTTACAGTGTATTTTAGGGCTGGGGACGCAGAAAGGGCGATCAAGAAAGACTTTTGGCTAGTCAGGCTTCTCTTCTAAAGTTACAGCACCCAAAATCAACATTATCAAGAAATTAAAGGCGATAAAGGGGGACTCAGCGAACCGCTGAGTGGTTCAGCGAGCTCGACCCAGCTCGCCAAACTGCCCAACGTGCCATTTTCAACCCCAACTTCCAAATTCAACCCCGCAGCCCCCGAAAATAAAATCAAACCACATACACCTTCAATTAGACTCAGACCCATAAGACCCAGGACACCGGGGTACTCAGACTTCCCCCGATTTGGCCAAAAAAATGTTATTTGATGACTTTAGCCCTTAGAAATGACGTCAAACTCTCTATCATTGGGCAAAGCACGTCATTTAGAAGAATACGGGGTTACTTAGACTTCACCCGACTAGACCCAACAATAATTACGCACAACCCAAAAGATTATGATCAATTTTAAAGTACAAAGTTCAGGAAATCAACAACTTAGGAAATTTAGGCATGATATCGAATTCAAAACAGGCAAACAAGCACACAATCATGATTTCAGAGAGGCCCGACACATATCAGTAAGAACAATACAATTGCAAATGAGTTTAACCGCTAATTACGAGTTTGGGGTTCGGAAAACCAACCTTCAATGCCGAGTATAGGAACTTGTAAAGCTAGGAGGCAAAGTATCCAACTCCAAACACCGAATCAACAACTAGAAAGCGCTAAAATTGCAAAAATATAGGAAATATAGTGCGGGTGTGATTTTGTGAAGTTAAAAAGTGAGGGAATGTGAAAGAGTTTGAAAATTTAAACCTTTGGCCTTTAAAAACCGTCCAGTTCTCTCCCTTTTGGTGATATTAGTCGGCCTCGCCAAACCACTCGGCGACACGCCGAGTGATTACTTACCTAGCCGAGTTTTACAGGACCTCCAGTTAATGTGGGGGTCCAAACGGTAGACAAGGTTGGGCTCGCCGACCTGTTCGGTGAGTCACCGACTTGTCCATGAGCCCACCGAGTTTTACAGACTCTATCTTCATAAATTTTTGAGCCCAACGGCGGTCCAGGTCGGGCTCACCGACCTTTTCGGCAAGTCACCGACTGGACATTTTGCTCGCCCACCTGCACTTTTCAAACACATCCCTCTTTCTCACCTGCACAATCAACACACATTATTTCAAAAAAAAAACAATTAAGAACTTGGGTTGCCTCCCAAGCAGCGCCTTAGTTAACGTCGTGGCACGACACAAGTCCTCGCTCAAATTTCATTTTTAGGGTTTGCTATAGACTCATTTGGAAACCCTCCTTGAGTAGAGATAAGACAACAAATGACCCATTTGGGTCTCCAATAGCTGAACAGAGATGGAATGAGAAGCAGTCAATTGATTTAGCATTGAGACATTCTCTTTTATCTCTTTCAACACTCTGTCGTGTTCTTCTACTTTGTGGAGAATGAGTGAGAGCATCTCTTCGACTTGTTCACCCTCACAATCCTTGGGCTTTCTACGCTCATGAGGGGGAATGTACCTATCTTTCTTTCTGTACATTACTTCAAATTCCATAACCTTTTTGGCCAAAAGATCCAGTTGAGTTAACAGTGTGGCCAAATTCTGGTCCTTCTCTGTCTCCTTGTTGATTTTAATCATGTGATCAAGGAGTTGGGCTACTATTGCATAGGGTTGTCGTATTAGACCAAGCGGAGTAAGTAGATCAACCACTTCTCTGTTCTCAGGACCAAGACCTCTATAGAAGCAGTCCAGTAGCATATTATCTGGGATTCCATGAGTTGGGCATTGCAGCAATATTGTCTCAAATCTCAGCCACAACTCATGGATTGTCTCACCCTCCAATTGCTTGAAATTTAGGATGCTATCCCTAAGAATCATCATTTTTGAAGAAGGGTGGTCCACTTGGTTATCGTTGCTACAAGACATGCTCCTTTCCTCTGTTCAACAAGTAACACATAAAAACCAAAACTGAAAGTAAGTGGATTCAACTACGACTAACAAGAACAAAAATCCAACTTCACCAAAAGATTCTCAAACAACACCACTCCCCGGCAGCGGCGCCATTTTGATTGAATAACGCTATCAAAGACACTTCATCCAATTCTAAGTGTCAACGGTCATTAATCAGTATAAAACCCAACTGAATGAGTTGGGGTCGAATCCCACAGGGAGCGGTACGTGTTTGAGATTCAATAGGGAAGTACGAATATACTCAAATCAGTCATAGGAATAAAAATGATCGAATAAAAACATCATACAAATCAGTGGGTGACACGAATGTCAAATGGGGGTTTTGGTTTTGAAATTATCAACTACAAACAGCAGCAACAA
The DNA here is from genome assembly GCA_029582245.1 of Solanum etuberosum. NCBI lineage: Eukaryota > Viridiplantae > Streptophyta > Magnoliopsida > Solanales > Solanaceae > Solanum > Solanum etuberosum. The sequence goes on along the minus strand of JAJONR010001975.1, from coordinate 12,145 downwards.
GATGAAATAACAATAATGAGATGGGTTCTTGGGATGTGATTCGATTATAGGCTATTATAGACAAATGGGTAATTGCAACTATTAGAGAAATGGCTAAATATTAGTGAGTAAGCTAGGCTATAGAGAAGAGATAAACTTTCTCTCGAACAATTTACCCCAAATCAAGTTAATTTCTCTCGAACATCAACAAGCATGCAAAATAAGAACAACTCACACATTAGTCCATTCACTTTCTCGAGCTGAATGTGTGGAAAAGGGTTTAGGATTCACTCTCTCGAGCTGAACCCACGTCAACCCAATACCCAAAGACCATCAATCAAACACCTTAGTTCTAAAACATCTCTCTCAAGCAAGCCAAGAACACAAAGGTAGAATCGCATTTGAAACTACATTTCTTAAATTAACCCACGATAAATGATTGAACTCACTTTTAAATAGTAAATAAACAAACAATTAGAAATACCCATAAGCTAAATCAGCCCATAATCACATAATCACACCCCAAGAATGTAATCACACCCCAAGAATTGGGGTTTTAGCTAGACATCATAGAAAGGTAAAAACAGTTACCAAATTGATTATCCATCAACTGGGTAAGTGTAGATTCGTCCTTACAATTCTCCAATTCGAAGAATATCACAGACCCACTTCCAATTTCTCAAAAGTAAAAAACTTCAATTCTTCAAAGCTTAGGAAAAACAAGAGAAAACTTTTCTCCCAGTTCAAAACTCAAATAATAGATTCTAAGATACGAATTGATATGAAAATTGATACTAAACTAAATATTCAAAGACGTATTTATAGTCGCCAAAAATGTGCTGCGAAGAGTCACTCGGCGAAGTAAGTCGGGCTCGCCGATGCACTCGGCGACTCGCCCTTTGGTCATTTTCATCGCCCTTCTGCCTTGGCATTCAGCATCCTCAAGGTCTGTAACTTTGGGCGATATGTCACTGCATCGTAGAACCACTCAGCGATTCGCCGAATGCTCCTTTCTCTCGCCAACTTGATTTTTACCCTCAGAGTTTGGCACACTAGAACTTTAGGCGGTCGAATGGCCACTTGGCGATCACCAGGCTCTCTTTTCTTCATTCTTTCAGCTCGCTTTGTTCCTTTTTGCAACTTAGTATCCTTTCTTTGTTCCTCATAATCCTGGAAATCAAGGGTTTTACATCAGTTATTGGCACAAAATAAGCATTTGAGGACACTAAACCTATACAAATAAAGCCCTAAATGAGTCCAAATCTCAGACTCATTAGGGACTTCCTCTCATTTTTCAACCACAATTTTTTCTAATCTTCTACTCTTCTTCTTCTTGCATTTTAAATTTTTTTGTGTGATTTATTGTCGTTGAGTGAGTTCGAAGTTTAGCGGAATATGAGGTACCACTATTCTGATGAAGTAAGTCGTTCTATCGTAAAAGGGTATATTCCATAACCTCCAGTACTTGAGGAAAAATAATATAATTTTGATAATATAATAATTATTTTTTTGCTTAATATATACATTAGTATGTAATTTTCCAATATAAAAGTTAACATGATGTAGTCTAAATTCATTTGTTTTTGTTAGCAATTTCTCTTGTGATGTAGATATATGCTTCTGAAAATATTTTCCAAAATTTAGAGAATTATCATGATTTATTTTTGATGCTCAAGACAAAAGAATGACTTTATTTATCAATGTTATTTATGTGATTTAGACTCTCAGGAAGTTTGTTTCAAAATAGTTATTACTATATAAACATTGTCCTTTTGTTTTACTTACTTACTATTTCTTAATATTTCAGTATTTTAGATGAATAAAAGTTCATATGACTTGTAATAACGTCAGTTGAAGTTTGTATTAGTTTAATTTTTATTATTTATTTAATAGTTAATTTTATGAGATAAATATTTTCATTAATGCAAATATATATATTTATATTTGGGTAGGCATTTATTTTTAATTAAAGTATTATATATGTCACAAATGTATTATCAAGTTAACGAGATCTTCTAACTTCAAAATATATTATTTTAAAATGTTCCGAATTCTTTTTTTTTTTTTTAAAAACTCACAACAAATGTTAAAATATGTGAATATATAAAATGTAGTTGTTCTCTTCACATGTTCATATGACATCTAAACAATTTAACGTAGAATACACATGCAAAGCACATCTGATTAGATGACAAGAAAAATACAAAACAAATTTTGTCTATAAGGTAATATTAGTGAGATAAGACTAATTACATGATTGAACCTCATCAAATTGAAATAAATATTTACATAATTACATTTAACTAATAAAATTTTTCATTGACCATCTTCATAGGTTTGCGTGAATAAGAGATATATATGACGATCCACATTGATCATTCACAAAAAAATCTGCAATATTGTTTTTTGTTAAGCTTATTATTCAAATCTTCTCTTAAATAAGCAATACTATTTACTATAACATATATTTTTGAAATTGATAGTTACGTTCAACGCACATGTCAGAAAACTAGTTATTGCTCTTTAATTGGCTATATAACAGATTTTTTTATTAAATAAAAAAGAATTACCCTTAGAGGCTCCCACACTGACTATAGCATATTGTTTATCATTTACAAGCAATAAACGCAATAGATTTACTTATAATTATCTTTAAATTTATCCAATTTTATATATATACCTTTGCATGATGATTTGTGCATATGACTTCAAATTCATACTCCTTTTCTTCTCTATTAGTTAGATCATTTTGTACGGTTCTTTGAAAATTATAAATAAGAAGATAATTCACTACTTAAAAAAAAATTATTGAAAATTTTATAATTAAATATGAATATTTTTAAAAAGAATTAATTGCAAGAATAATATAAGATAAAAAAAGTTAATGAATACTTTTTTTATTTAATAAGGTGGACCAGTGGCGGAGCCACCTTACTATTAGGGGGTTCATCCGAACTCCTTTCGGCGGAAAATTAAATAATTTATACTTGGTTAAAATAACTTTTTAGGTATATATAGTAGATGTCGAACCTCTTTCGGCTACTTTGTGTGTCTATTTTATTAGATTTTTAACTCTTTATTGAAAATTCTAGCTCCGCCAGTGAGGTAGACGACAACTATTTTTAGTATAATAATGAATTAACAGAGGAGAGAGTAGTGGTCGTCTGATTGAGCAATTGGAACAAAAGATGATGATTCATCATTCACAGGATTTAAATGAATCTTGATAAGTATAATGTTGTCCCCAAGAATATTCCTATTTTGAGAAGGAAATTTACTGTCCTAATTGCTTTATACCAACACTCGGTGCATGTGGGCCTCAAAGTCATGACTTTTTAACGTTCTTTCAATTCAATAAAATAACATGGTTAAGTAATGTAAATATTAAAAATAACTTTAAAATGCTTTCCTTTCTCCTTTTGTAATGAAATTAAATTAAAACTAACTTTAGAATATTCTTCTTCAGGATTAAAATTACTCCTTCATTATATTATATTAAATTGATTTGTGACATTTATTTATTTATTGATGAGATCTCAGCCTAAAAAGATACAAATCGGTTTTGGTATGATTAAGATTAACACAAATAGAATTATTATGAATATATAATAAAATTGGCATTGATATGAGTCATAGCTTATACTATATAGATTTCATGTAAATTGTAGCATCATGCATTGCGCATATACATGAACGGATTGAAAATGGAAGGTGAAAAAATAATTTTATCATCTAGTTGTATTACATTAAAATGGGTTTTGAGTTGACTTGTGTCATATATAGATGGATTGGATTAAAATTTTATATGAATTAATAAACAAAAAGGTCACATGCTTGATTAAATATCATATAATTGTATTATTAATGGAAGTGCGATTTTAAGTTTGAAATAACATCGGGAGAAAATTAAATTTTATTATATAGATGGAAGAATGATATTTTTAGTCATAGCAAATCTGTTAAGGAAATATTTTAACCCCAGAAGCTGAGGGATAAATTTAATCCAATACATAAAATGCAGACATTTTTTAGTCATTTCTAATGTGCTAGAGGTATTTTTTTTTACCCTTTTTCATAAATATATATTAGGTTTTATACCTTAAGTGGTCATTTCGTTTAAAAGTGAGTAGGATTAAGACTAGTAACATGTAGACATTTGTAATGCAAAGATTAGTAATGTAATGATCGTAATATAAAATAAAAAAATACATGAACTAATAATACAAAAGTCTATAATATGATATAGGGATTATTTGTTATGGGAAACTTATTGTTGTCTTAAAAATATTATAATAGATATTTCAAAAATATTTATTTATCTAATAAATTATAATATGTTTAGATTTTTAATTCATATATTACTAATCTCAAATTTTTATATTCCATTTTATATCGCATAAAATAATACATAAATTTCCATCGAACTTATGAACATACTAGTGATTATGTGGAAAAAAACGTTTGAAACCAAACATTGTAATTAACCATGTTATATGTAAAAAAGAAAAATTGATTTATATTAAAATAATATAACTTATTGTGGATGTCCATTTAAATATTCATACGACTTATTAAAGAAGCCTGTAATTAAGCAGGCAACTTGCAAATAATTCAAGAAAATAGCTCGTGCAAGCAGTATGCAAAACAGGTCCATAAAAAGATTTACACCAACTTTCTGAGGTTGACAATCAAACAGATAACTTGTGAATAGCTAGTTCAAGTAAATAACTTACAAGAAGCTTCCTGAAAAGACTCACAACATCTTCTTTTCTTTTATAAATAGCAAATTGAATTTATTCATTGGTACAACAATTTTCTCAAGGAGATAAAAAAATTCCTCCACACCCCCGCCCCAGTTTCTTTGACTACATCTCTTGTTATCTGATATTTTTATTTATCATTTAATAATAAATTCAACATTATATAAAAATAACTCTATAATTATATATGTAATGACTCTCGTAGTTATTTGCTTATCTTTAATGTGATTTTATTATGTTGCCTCTTTTCGTATGTGCAGTGTATGTGATGTGTTGGGATGGATGACATGCTTCTCGAGATGATCGGGAGAGCTTTGAGTAACATTTCCCTTTATAGGAGCATTTAAGTTGAAACAATTGACAACATCTGGAGAATCTGATGCCGTATGAAATTTACGATAGTTTCATCAGCTCCGGAGGGTTTATTTTAGGCTATTGGCACGGTTAATTTAAAAGAGTTAAAAACTTAGTTTAAAAGGGGAATAACATGACTTGTCACTAGGAGAGAGATGTTTTTATTATATCAAGTATATATATTTTGAGGAAAATAAAATAGTTGAATAATATTATAATCCTAAAAAAAGGATAATATTCCTAAATAATTGCTCAAACATAAATGACTTCAGGAAATTTACTCCGTGAAACTTGGGTGGCTAGGATCTCTAGCTTTTTGTCCAACCGACATCACCACAATGTACATCTACTACGATTTCTGAACCTCAAAGTTATGGTCAATTCCAATTATCTAGTTCTCTTTTTAACAAAATGTCAATATTGTCTCTATTTTTTTATTTTATATGATAATAAGTTTACTTGGTATGTAATTTAAGAATGTAATTAAAAAATATTAAAACTTGCAATCTAAAATATATCTTAGATATGTTTTTTGAACCATTAACTATGGAGCGGTTTAATATTAACTTAGATATATGGGAGAACCAAAAGAATTATGAACACATATATAGAGAAAAAAATCAAGTAGCTGATAATCTAACAAAATGTTGCCAATCAAGCCATAAAAACTATGATCAAATTATTCAAATAGCTCTCTTTGGTTCTTAGAAAAATAGGGTTCAAAAACTATTATGTTGTTTTTTTTTTACCCTTTTTCATAAATATATATTAGGTTTTATACTAAGCTAAGGTTATATGGGCCTTACCACCAACTGGAAGATTGAAAATCAACACCAATAGGGCTAACAGAGAGAATCCTGGGAGAAGCTCATACAGTTATTGCATAAGGGACGACAGAGGGGATTCGATCTTTTCTCAAGCATAAGAGAGACACAAGACTACGAACTTAGAAGTAGAGATCAAAGCAATTCTAGAAGCTACAAGATACTATAAATTAGCTAATATTCACAATGCAGTTATAGAAACAGATTCGCAGGGAGTTAAAGAGGATGATTCAAGAACAATTGTCATGACCCAGACCGTCATGATTGGCACCCACACTAACCCTCCGGTGGGAGAACCATTACTACAACCAGACTAAGAAACCTTAACCAAAATACTACACATTTAAAGATACGAAAGCAGGTTTAAATGACTTAAAGAAAAATGGAGTCCCCATAAACTCCAAAAGTTTGCGAAAACAATTACCAAAACATTTTCGAAAAACAACGCCTAGAACCTGAAAGTCAATGTACCAAAACTCTACTAACAACAAGTCTAAGAACAAGGGGTACAACCCCGAAACTAAACAAGCGAATGACCAAAGTACTAGTCTAAGTCCGAAGAAAATGGACTAAACAAAATGAGAACTCATAGCATCCTGGAAGAACTAGCTCACCCTTGAATTCGGTCTCGATTAGTGATCTCCTAAATGAGGTCTGTCTGTAGCCGCCTGAAGATTTCCTGTACTCAACAAAGAAAGAGCAAGTGAAGAACCAGTACAAAACAACAGTGTAATGGTAGGATCACACAGCTACTCCTATAAGCACAATACACAACGAACAATCACAATATAGTAAGACACATGTACGGAATACAGTTCAGTTATCATTGCAGAGCAACATATAATCTTTCATTATCAATGACAAGTAGACATAAGCATAACAATCATAAGTAGTTCTCTCAAGGAACCCACACCCAAACTGTTAGTGTGTCAGAAAGTGACACCCGATCCAATGCATGTGTCGAAACATGATGTGTCGGAACGTGACAATCGATCCAATATATGTGTCAGAACGTGACACCCGATCCAACATATGTGTCGGAACGTGACACCCGATCTAATCAGCACAATCACAATCACAATCACATCCATAATAAACAATACTCAAATCATACAATCAAGTACGCATGTTCATGGCATATATTGTTCACACATAATCATTTCATTAGGTTCGTTTTCACATTTCCCTATTCGCATATACGCATGCACACAATTTAGCAATCAATAGACATACATCACACAAACAGGAAATCAAACCATCACCTACCTTGAAATCAAGCTTGAATTCTCCTAAGACACTTGATTCTTCCTTTTCCGGATTCTTTCCGCTTGTTCTAGGTCTACAAACAAGTAATATAACGCAAGAATCAATAAATTAAGGTCTAATTATCCGGATTATAACAAACCCCATAGCCCAAGACCAAACCCATGATCCTAAGGTGCAGCTAGGGATTTTTCGCACCATCAACTTCAGACCAAAACCCTCCCCCAACGATAATTACCTATGAATCTAAGTTCTACGGATTGAAAAACAGATTAGGGGAGTAAAATCCTTACCTTTAGCACCAAAAGTCGTGGAAAACTATCAAGAATTCGTCCTGGGTCGTCTCCTAATTCTTAAGAACGAAGATTGCAGAAAAAGAACAAAATTGGGGTTTTTCCCCGACTTAAATCGCGACTAGCCCACTACAGCGGACCCCATCCTACAACAGCGGCCCCGCCCTGGCGGCTTGCACAGAGACAGAATGTCGGAATTTGAGTTTCAAACCCTCATTTCACAACACACCTTCAACCCTTGACGTTCAAAAGCTACCCTTTCATGCTAAGATCAGTTTCAGGAGTTCTACTCGCCCGAATTCGATTCCGTAAAGCCGTACAAGCTCCTTAACGTCTTGGCTATCCACTCATGTAATCGAATTCGATTCAGGAGTTCTGTTGGAACATGCATATCACTCATGGACAAATCACACACATATTTAGAGAGGGCAATCAATTGGAAGACTTTCTAGCTAATTATGCAATGGATAGTGAAGGTATAATACAATATGATGCATTTGTGACAAATCTCAAATCCCAAATTTGAGGATCACAGATCCAGTAATTTTATATAACAAATTATAAAGAAAATTATTTGCTCATTTACGCACTAAATCTGAATTGGAAATGGAGCATAAAATACTAGAATTTGCTCGAGCTTCATGAGAGAACCATTAAAGTTGTTGGACAAGAGAGCAGACCATCTACTCGGAGCTATAGTAACAAAGACACAGAGAGCTCATGACACTTGATAGGACAAAGTAAACACAAATTAATATCATAACTCATCCAGTAAGCAAGAAAGAATTGAGTAACAAAGACATACCTTATATCTCAAAGAAAATGGATAAGTTGCAGCAAAGAAGAAGATGAAACGTTCCATACCTTTCCTTTTTCATTTTACTTTACTTTTCTTTTTTATTTTACTTTACTGTTCACTTTTGTTTTTGTCAGAAATGATGTAGATACTTTTTTTAGTTTTATTATCAATAAAAGGGGCATCGGCCCATCTAATTTTTTTTTTAAAAAAAGGAGCGGATAACCAAATAGTGCTATCAATAGCACTTTCTTTTGTAATAATATTGATTGACTATTTATAATATTTCTTTTCTAATTGAAAAACGATATGTGCTTCACATGTGAGTACAAAAATGCAATATTCAAATAAATATGTAAAAGTGTGATAGGAAACATCAGATAAAGAGTGTATTTTATGTTTTAAATTAATTTTCTTTTAAGCAATCAATTACTAATTTTTAACTTTGGTTAGTAGTTAATTTTTTTTCAATAAAGTCACATATGACTAATTTGAAACCAAATAGAAATACACACTAACAACAATAAGTTAAATGAAAAGAATTAGTTGACACCTATATTTGTATAGAAAACATCTATTAAAATTACATATTTTAGTCTAGAAGATTATATTTGAAATCCATCTGTTTGGATACAAAAGTAAGCTCCATGTACAAATACACTAATCCATACAAGGTTTATCGTATTTATAAAATATAATTTGATAAATTAAATCGGCATGAGATTAGACTTGTACAAATTTTATACAGTAATAAGGAAAAAACGTGCAACGCATAAATATTTGAATAATAAGTTTTGCACAAAATAATATTGAAGATTATTTTGTGAATGTTTAATGTGGATCGTCATATATATTTTTTATTCAGGCGAACCTATGAAGATGGTCAATGAAAAAATTTATTAGTTAAATTCAATAATGTATATATTTATTTCAATCTGATAAGGTTTAATCATGTAATTAGTTGTATCTCACTAATATTACCTTATAAACGATATTTGTTGAGTATTTTTCTTGTCATATAACCAGATGTGTTTTGCACGTGTATTCCACGTTAATCTGTTTAGACATCATATGACCATGTGGAGAACAACTACATTTTATTTTTTAGAACTATTTTCGTATATTAATTTTTATTTTATAAGTTATAACATAATAGATGATGTTATTGTTGTTGGCTCTCATATTTGACTTCTCAATTGACTATATAAATCAAAGATAGTTATTTAACTGAGAAAGGTTTCCTTTTCTTTTACCGGAAAAACTAAAAAGTAAAATTAAAGAATGTATTCTATCTGTGAAATCATATAAATAATCAACTATTTATCTTACACCCAACAAAGATATAGTTCATATACTTGTAAACGATTTTAAATTTATTCAACCAAGCATGATTCGTCAAAGGAAAAAATAACAACACCATGTTATCACATATATAGGGGCAGTATAATAATATGAAAAATTATTGGTCAAGCGTTATTAAGGAAATATGAAAGATATAAATAATTAATATAATAACTAGGAGAATTCATAATATTATAACTAAAGAATGTAAAAGAGTGTGAATAATGTTTGCAATAATTAGTAATAACTAAGAGAATTTATAATGTTATAACTAAAGAATTAATGTGCAATAGAAGAATTTCTAATAAATTTTATACTTACATAAATAAATAGGTCGTTTAATCAATGTTACTGTTTTTTTTATAGTTATTAGATTTTAATTTAGTGTAGGGACAAAATGAAACTGTTTATTCCATATTACTGAATATAAAATTAATTTTTTTAATGATAAATTTTAAATGATTCATATATATTCACACATTTTCACATTTGTTGTGAGTTTTTTTAAAAGAACTCGGAACATTTTAAAATAATATATTTTGAAGTTAGAAGATCTTGTAAACTTCTCAAGATAAAGAATGTGAATAATGTGAATTTATTTAATAGCTAATAATATATATATATATATATATATATATATAGATAAAATTAGCTATTAAATATTTAGCTCGTTAAAATTAGATATTAAATAAATAATAAAAATTAAACTAATACATACTTCAACTGTTGTTATTACAAGTCATATGAAGTTTTCTTCATCGAAAATACTAAAATAAAGAAATAGTAAATCAGTAAAATAAAAGGACAATGTTTATATAGTAATAACTATTTTGATGCAAATTTCTTGACAATCTAAATCACATAAGAAGCATTGATAATTTTAAAGTAATTTTTTTTATCTTGAGCATCAAAAAAATAAATCATTACAATTCTCTAACTCCTGAGAAGTTTAATAAATTTTGAAAAAGATATTCAGAAGCATATATCTACATCACAAGAGAAATTATTAACAAAAACAAATGAATTTAGACTACATCATGTTAACTTCATATATTGGAACATTACATACTAATGTATATACTAAGCAAAAAAATAATTATTATATCATCAGAATTATTTTCCTCAAGTACTCGAGGTTAAGAAATATACCCTCTCAGGATAGAACGACTTACTTCATCAGAATAGTGGTACCTCATATTCAGCTATTCTTCGATCCCACACAATGACAATAAATCACACGATTTTTTTTAAAATGCAAGAAGAAAAAGAGTAGAAGATTCAAAAAATTGTGATTGAAAAATGAGAGGAAGCCCCTCTATTTAGAGTCAACAAAGGGTAATATGAACAAGTGCTTTTTGTGTCTTATCTGAAAAGTCGTGACTTTTCCGAGAAGTCACAACTCTTTGGAAAAGTCACAACTTAGTGAAAAAGTCACAACTCTTTGAAAAAGTCACAAATCATCGAAAAAACACAACCCTTTGAAAAAAGTCATAACTTATCAAAAAAGTCACAACTCATCGGAAAAGTCACAATCTAAGTTAGGGATACTATAGTAATTTAACATTTAAGTTAGGATTTTTTCACGACTCGAGTCTACACCCTGGACGTGACCGGCACTCGAGAACCATTGCTGGTCCCCAAGCGAACCCTCATCCTGGCATACTACAAGCGGAAGACTAACTCTAGCATACAAAAGCTTAAAACTGAATTAAATTTCATTGAACTCAAATACTCAACCTTTTAAAAAGTTTGTACAATACTCAAAAGAAAGTAAATACAGAAAAATCCTCAACTTTGTCTATCTATGAAGCCTCTACTATTACAGAAGGATATCGGGACAAGACCCACGACATCTCAAAACTACTAACTGTAAGATAAAGGTGAAGTCCTCTGGAATATTAGAAGGATCACCAAAGCTGACTGGAATATCACACGACCTCAATGAAACGCCTGTTGATGATCCTGAATACCTGTATCTGCATCATGAAATAATGCAGGTCAAATGGCTCAGTACATGGAATGTACGATCATGTAAGGGGAATTCTAAAGCATAAACATAAGCTTGAACTTGATAAAAAGAAAACATACTTACCACTTCTCAACTCACTCAACTAAACTCAACTCAAGAATAAGATACTCAACTCAAAGATATGATACTGAACTAAAAGGTACTCAACTCAAGATACTCAAGGATAAAGCAACAATAAAAGATGCAATATATGTAAAACTGTTAAAACAGTAGATAATAACTCAATTGTATTGAAGAATACAATAATAACTCAATTTGTATTTTTTTAAAATGCAATATAACTCTGTAAGAGATTCTCTAACTGACAACCATCACTATGAGCTATGTGATGATACAACGTCTCGCCCACGCTGCCAGAACTGTCTTATACTTTATCGGGGTATAGAACCTACTACTAAGTGGATCCACTAGTCTATGCTAAAAAGCATTAAGGAATCATCTAAAAAGTATGACCCTTTCTACCCACGTTGGCTACATGGTTTATGGGGGTTGTGAGTTGTATGAAC
>JAJONR010001974.1:0-99489 GCA_029582245.1 Solanum etuberosum | reverse complement strand
AATTATTAAGCAAACCAAAAAAGAGCAAATGAAAGTGCAACAGGATCATTACGGAAGAAGAACAAATGAAAGTGCAACAGGGGCATTACAGAAGAAGCAAAACTTTTGAAAAGACATAGATTAAATGAAGAAAATTAGAGAACATAGAAATAAAATATAAACTCCATTAGAAACATGCAACTAGAAAAATCCACAATAAACTCACCTCCATTAAGAACATGGAAGTAGAAAATTGATTAGGAAAAGAAAAGTCAACATTATACTCATCTCCCTTAGGAACATGATAGTAGAAAATTTCATAATAAACTAAGAAAAAATAAAAAAATTATCCAAGAATTAGATCCAAAATTGACAACAGATCTAGATCCAATAGAGATGAAAATCAAGGGAAAAGGGGTGGGAAAAATAAGAAAACGAAAATCTGAAAAAACAAAAACAAAAGAGTGAGAAGATTAAGAAAACTAAAAACTTATAAGAAGAAAAGCAAGAATTTTATCATTGATCATAAATCTGAAGGCCAAAAGATTTACCAGTTTAAACCTTGCCTTAAAAGAGATTGAATTGAGAGCGATAATCTCCTTAGATTTGGCCGAAGCAATCTCAATTGCTCATACAAAAGGGCATCTCCAACCCTACACTCTAATTTACTCTCCAAATATAGAGTTCTCTATTTTTTCACACAACCAACTCCAACCCAATTCTCTATTTTAGTCTCTAAAAAAAAAAAATTTCTCTCTCTCCCCAATATTATAATATTATTTCTATTTCATTCTTATTTTTTTATTTCATAATATAAATCCTTTATTTATTTTCTATAATTTTCATGTGATATAAAATTTTATTTTTTCAATTTTGTTATTTAATATAAAATTATATTTTATTCTAAATTTTAAATAATATAAATTGCAAGAAAACATTATATAATATACAAATTAATTGACAAATTTAAATAAAAGTGAAATACGATTACATAAATACTCAATTTTTGAAACTATTACGTGGCTCCATAAATGCTCTATTAATGCATTACAGAGTTCAAAATGAGCATTTTTGTCCTTAATTTTTTTATGTCTAGCTAAAAGTTATTCACACCCGAGATATTCATCTACCACCATTTCTGTTGTTGGAGTTGGAGCCTCTACGACATCTTGAATTGGTGCATTAAGATCACGTTTATCCTTAATTATTATGTTGTGAAGTATAATACATGTAGTCATTATATCATGTAGAACTTCCTTTCTCTAAAAACGTGACGGTCCTGCAAAAATTACAAAACGTGATTGCAAAACTCCGAATGCACGTTCAACATCTTTTCGGCATGATTCTTGTTTCATCGCGAATTAATTATTATGTTATGTATTTTATTTTATCTTGTATTAAAATTATTATGTATTGTATTGTATTGTATTGTTATCTTGTATTTAAATTATCATAATTTGTGTTGTATTGTAACACCCCAATTTTTTTTTAAACTAAGACTCGATCCATCCTTAGTAGTGAGTAAGTTTTTACCAAAGAATTTAAACTTTTCCTAAGTGTTAAGGTCACTAGATGTAGCACCTTGAGTTCCAAGAAGAGAATTCATTCAACTCATTCCTATGTTCTTCTAAGATTTAGGTTAACTTCAAATGACCATAACTCTCAACACAGGATGAGTTAGGTGTGCCATGAGATGGAAAATGAAAGGTGTTTGGATTATCTTTCCAACGCCACCGAGTTTTCTAAGTTTCGATGTCGGATGAGTGAGGTATGCCCTTTTGAAGTCAGGAAGTCCAGTTAAGGAAAGTTACCCGAAAATAGTAAGGGGTATTTTGGTATTTTCCTTACCAAATCAGATTTAATTAATATTTAGTAAATTAGGTTCAGTTTTATAATCCTAATATACGCCTAGGATTTTAGGTGGGAGTTCAAGAAGAGAAAAGAAGAGAAAAGAGGAGAAAAGAGGAGAGGATCAAAACGTTCGTCGAGATTCTTGCATTTTGTTGTGGATTTTCGCCATGGGTTTAATACCTAAGAGGTATGTAAGCTTCCATAGTGTTGGGTTTGTTCACCCACACGCCAATCATGTTATTTTCAGCGTGATTTCATTCTTGAAGTTGAAAGATTAGAGTTCTTGATGAGTTCTTGAGAAGTGTTCTTGAAGTTCATCCTAAATCTGGTTGTGTTGGGGTTTTGATCATTTTTTGAGATGAAAGTGAGCGTTTTGAGGGCTGTATTGAGTAGATTAGAGTGTACTTATATTAAGTAATCGAATCCAAGTGATTGGGGAAGAAACTGTTCGATTCTAGGCGAGTTAGGATGAGAAAACAAGCAAAGAAATTCATCGGGTTTTCTGGGTTGGGGCCTAGCCCGTCGCGCCAGCCAGTGCGCCCCAAATTATGTTCTATAGTTTAGGGGCTGGCTCCCCGCGCCACTTAGTGCGCCAGGGTCACCTGCCCCGTCCAGTTTGCAGTCGGTTTCTCCGTTTGAGTTCGTTTAAAGTGTACCTTCAGTCCCTTTCGATTCTAACTACTCTAAGCTACTTCTAAACACCTAGAAATCATTCATAACATGAATCATAACCTTGAATTCATAATTCAAATTCAAGGTTGAGTAAAAGTAAAGTCTTGAGAGTTTATTTGAACATTTCGAGGAACTCCCTCTGAGTCTTTTTGAGGAGTCTTCTACAATTTCTAATAACTTGTTTCAAGACTCGAGCAAGTGAGTATAAGAGTGAGGAGAATGTATTCATGAGTCTACTTTATCATCATGAGATCCCTCATATCACGAACCATAACTCTTGTAGTCATAATTCACATTCAAGAGAGAGTTAAGAGTAGAGTTCAAGAAAGTCTTTGAGTTCAATTGTGAATCCTTTAAGATCAACTATCTATTTGAACTAAGTCTTGAGGAAGTAAATATGAGAATAAGAAGAGTTGTATACATGAGCTCCATAATGTTCTTTAGACCCTTGAGTCGAGTTGTTCATGCTCATAAATTCCGCTTGAACTCCATACATTGAGTTTCTTCGAGAGCAGTAGCATCTTCGAGTTCTAAGGCTTTTAGCATTGAGTTCCTAATCCTTTTGAGATTTTATTCCTAATCATGGGACTATTACATATTACCCATGAAGTCTTTGAGTTGAGTAGTTCATGCCAATAATTCCGCATGAACTCTATAAGTCGAGCAGTCTTGAGATGAGAAGTATCTTTGAGTCCTTGAGTTGAGTAGTTCATACCCATAATTCCGCATGAACCCTCTGAGTCGAGCATTCTTGAGATGAGTATTATCATTGAAGTTCTTGAGTTCCGAGTATTGAGTTCTATGTATGGTTATTGAAAACCTTGGATTGAGTCGTTCACGTCCATAATTCGGCATGAACCTTATTTTGAGAAGTCTTTTACAAATTTTTCTAAACTTGTTTTTAGACTTGAGAACTTGAGTTGAGTAAGAGTAAGAGTGAATTTCATTTCTTCAAAAGATTATATGGGAAGTAAGTATTCCCAAGAGTAAAATGTGTTCACATTTAAACAAGAGAGGAAACACTGATTTCCAAGAGAGCTTTTAAGCTGGTTTTTGAGTAATAATCTCAAACCACAGAAAGAGTAATGTTTTTAAATATATAAGCTAGTTACCTTTTGGAGTAGTATTGAGCACCGATATGGGGACGAGTTCAGATAACTAAATTCTCCATAAACCATGTAGCCAACGTGGGTAGAAAGGGTCATACTTTTTAGATGATTCCTTAATGTTTTTTAGCATAGACTAGTGGGTCCACTTAGTTGCGGCGTTCTATATCCCGGTAAGTTATAGGACAGTTCTGGCAGCGTGGGTGAGATGATGTATCTTCACATAGCTCATAGTGATGGTTGTCCGTTAGAGAAAATCCTACAGAGATATTTTGTGTTCTTATATGCACATAGTTTACTTTGTATTTTCATATACAAGCAGAGTTTATTTGGTATCCTTGCATACAAACTGAGTTGCTTTCTATTATTTTAAATGCTTTCCATATATTGCATATGTATTGTTGCTTTATATTGAGTTGAGTATCCAGAGTTGAGTATCTAGAGTTGAGTACCCAGAGTCGAGTATCTTATCATTGAGTTGAGCCTTATTTCACTGATTTGAATATCTTATCATTGAGTTGAGCCTTATTTCACTGAGTTGAATATCTTATCATTGAGTTGAATTATGTTTCTTTAAGTTGAGTTGAGTGAGTTGAGGAGAGGTAAGTATGTTTCCCTTTTATCAAGTTCAAGCTTATGTTATGCTTTAGAATTTCCCTTACATGCTCATACATTCCACGTACTGAGCCATTTGTATTGCATCATTTCATGATGTAGATACAGGTATTCAGGGTCATCAACAAGAGCTTCGTTGATATCACATGGAGTTCGAGTTAGCTATGGTGAGCCTCCTTGCTTCCGGAGGATTTCATTTACTTTTCAGTTTTGTTAGGATGTCATGGGTCTTGTCCCGACTTCAATCTTTGTTAGTTAGAGGCTTCATAGATAGACAGTAGAGTTTCAGAAGTCTTCTCATTTAATTTGTTAAAAGTTTTATAGACTTAAGTTTCCTACTTTGTGGCGAGTTGAATATATTATTTTATTCAGAGTTTCTCATTTGAGTTAAAGCTTTGTATTTGAGTTTTCATGATTTTTTTTCAGTTTTTAAGCTTTGTATGCTTGAGTTAGTCTTCCGCTTGTAGTCAGCCAGGATGAGGGTTCTCTTAGGGACCAGCAATGGGTCTCAAGTTCCGGCCACGTCCAGTGTGTAGGCTCGAGTCCTGACAAACTTGGTATTAGATCACAGAGTTCAAGAGTCCTAGCATGTCTATGAAGCCGTGTCAGTAGGGTCTTGTTTATGGTTGTGAGGGCCCCACTTCTATAAATAAGAGACTATAAACATTTAAGAAAAGTTTCCCTTCTTTCATACTCTTAATCGTGCAATAGAGCTAAGTCCTAGAGATTGATTCATACTCGTGCGTTTCTCATATTCATTCGACTACCCTCTATACTAGAGGTGATTGAGCAGTAAAGTCAGTTCTTTATTAATGAGTTACTCTTAGCAAAATGTTTAGGAAGTCATGAGACTCTAGAGGGGCTTGAGAGAAGCCCATGAGTGAGTAAGTGTTCAGTTTCAGAGGAATGCACCCATATTCATATGAATCGTGCATTTGAGCTAAAATTGAGTTGTACTCTCTTCTCTAAGCCTTGTTTCAGCTGAGATCCTTATGAGAAAGTATGTTTAGACCTTGGGTAGTATTTTCATCCGAAAAGGTAGCATGAGTTATGAGATCATGAGTAGTAGTAGTAGTGAAAGAGCCCAGAGTTAGAGAAAAGTATGCAGAGGTTTAGTGATCTAAGGAAGGGAGATGGTGTATTGATGAGTTATGTTATTATAGTCATGCACCTAGTAAGTTATTAATGAAGAGTTTTTCCTTATGGGTAGACTAAGAAGTGATGAGTTGCGAAGATTCCATCATAGGAGGGAGAGTGTTGTAGCTAGAAATGAGTTTTGATGAAGTGTCATTGTTGAGGTAATGACCAAGTGTATGTGTTGAATAGAAGCGTAGAGTATTCATAATGTGATAGATCTAAGCTAGGCTTATGATTTGTTTGAGAGGGTCATGATGTTTAAAAGGTTATAGAACTGATCAAGTAATGAGGTATAGTATAGTAGGTGAGCAATCGTATTGATATTCGGGTTTAGTAATAAACATTAAGCTTGAATTTGAGATGAGTGTCATGATCAAAATATTGACAACATGAGGGTGATGATATTAGTCTTGAGATTTGATCTAGTAGACTTGACATAGAGTAGGTGAGGAATTGAGATGTTTGATGCAATTAATATGAGTAGTACCAGTGAGAGATCCTAACATTTTGATAAGGGAAGTGAAGTGTGGCTAAGTCACAAGAGTAACAAGAACATTAAGAGGTGTACCAAGATGGTATGTTACCCGATGAGGTTCCAATTAAGTTAATGATTTCCTCATGTGTGCCAAGATAGTATAATTGAGTTGTCAATGTGGAATAGGTCCATAGCTTTCAAGCGTCAGCTTTATACCTAAGGGGGAGATGACAAGATGAGAAATCAAGTCAAATGTTTGAGAGTAAGATAATTATGAGTTCCAACGAGTATGGGAGATATCCTTTCAGAGGTATTTTTAGTAATGGAGTGATGTTAGAAAGAGGAGGTTGATGTTCTTATCGTGATAGTGATGGTGTGATAATTCCATCTAAGGTTATAAATGAGGAGGAATAGGAGGATGAGGTTTTACTATGAGAAATAGTTAAAGGAAAGCCCTTAATTGGCTCTGAAGGAGTTGGTTAGTAGGAGTCCATGGAGTTGTTAGAGTACTAAGCTTGAATGTGGTGGTAAGGAGTAATAGTCTTGGGATAAAATTCCCAATAGAGAGGTATAGAACCCGAACCTGAGGATTTGGGTTAAGCTTGAATATAGTGAAAGCGTACCATTTGAATCAGACCTTGATAAGAGTAACCACATTCCATACCCAATCAAATCGTCATTTGAGGACGAATGATCCCAAGGGGGAGATATTTAACACTCCAGAAATTTTTTGAACTAAGACTCGAACCATCCTTCGTAGTGATTAATTTTTTACCAAGGAATTTAATTTTTCCCTAAGTGTTAAGGTCACTAGATGTAGCACCTTGAGTTCCAAGAAGAACTAAAGAGAATTCATTCAAGTCATTCCTAAGTTCTTCTAAGTTTTGGGTCAATTTCAAATGACCATAAATCTCAGTACAGGATGAGTTAGTTGTGCCATGATATAGAAAATTAAAGGTCTTTGAATTATTTTTCCAACGCCACGGAGTTTTCGGAGTTTCGAGGTCGGATGAGTGAGATATGCTCTTTTGAAGTGAGGCTGTTCAGTTAAGGAAAGTTATCCGAAAATAGTAAGGGGTATTTTGGTCTTTTCCTTACCAAATGAGATTGAATTCATTTTTAGTAAGGTTTTAAGGGTCTAATCCTATTAGGTTCAGTTTTATAACCTAATATACTCCTAGGGTTTTAGTTGGGAGTTCAAGAATAGAAAAGAAGAGAAAAGAGGAGAAAAGAGGACAAGATCAAAGCGTTCGTCGAGATTATTGCATTTTGTTGCTGATTTTCGCCATGGGTTTAATTTCTAAGAGGTATGTAAGCTTCCATAGTGTTGGGTTTGTTCACCCACACGCCAATCATGTTATTTTCAGCGCAATTTCATTCTTAAAGTTGAAAGATTAGAGTTCTTGATGAGTTCTTATGAAGTATTCTTGAAGTTCATCCTAAATCTTGTTGTATTGGCGTTTTGATGATTTCTTGAGATGAAAGTGAGTGTTTTGACGGCTGTATTGAGTAGATTAGAGTATACTTATGTTAATTCTTCACACATAACACCATAAAGTTAATGCCGCCAGATCATAAGAGAAAACACTACCGCTGCCAACTCTAAATCACGTGTTGGGTAGTTTCGTTCATGAACTTTCAACTGTCGCGATGCATAAGCGATGACATTCTTATCCTGCATTAATACAGCACCCAAACCCGAATGTAAAGTGTCACAATAAACAATAAAATCTTTGCCTTCCACCGGTAGTGCAAGAATAGGTGCTGTGGTCAAAAGAGTCTTGAGCCTTTGAAAACTCTCCTCACATTTTTCAGTCCATTCAAATGGCACCTCCTTTTTGGTCAAATTTGTCAAGTGTGTGGCAATAGAAACAAATTTTTTTCACAAACCGACGATAGTAGCTAGCGAGCCCCACAAAACTCCTAATTTCAGTCATAGAACTTGGTCGGACCCAATTCCTAATCGCTTCAATATTTTGAGGATCTACCATTACCCCTTCCTTTGAAACTACACTCCACAAAAAGGCAACCGAAGTCAACCAAAATTCAGACTTAGAAAATTTTGCATACAACTTTTGTTCCCAAAGAACACCCAGAATAATATGAAGATGGTCGGCATGCTCTTCCTTATTTTTTGAATAAACCAGAATATCATCAATAAACACTATAACAAATGAATCAAGAAATGGTTTGAACACCCCATTCATCAAACTCATAAAAGTTGCAGGCGCATTTGTCAACCTAAACGACATAACTAGAAACTCGTAGTGCCCATAGCGGGTCCTAAATGTCGTTTTTGGTATATCCTCGAGCCTAATCTTTAATTGATGATAGCCAAACCTTAGATCAATCTTAGAGAAAACTGATGCACCCTGCAATTGGTCAAAAAGATCATCTATCCGAGGCAATGGATTCTTATTTCGAATGGTGACCCTATTCAATTGATGATAGTCTATACACATTCTCATACTACCATCCTTTTTCTTAACAAAAAAAACTGGGGCACCCCATGGGGAAGCACTAGGATGGATGAATCCTTTATCAATTAGCTCTTGGATTTGAACCTTAAGCTCTCTTAATTCTGCCGGAGCCATACGATATTGAGGGATGGAAATGGGACGAGTACGAGGCTCCAAATCAATGCAGAAATTTATATCTCTATCCGGAGGCATACCATGCAAATCGGTAGGCAACACTTCTCTTAATTTTGACACCACGGGAATAGACTCAATAGAGGGAAACTTAACCTCAACATCCCGAATATGAGCCAAATAAGCCAAATAACCCTGCCCCACCAGTTTCCTAGCCCTAATTGAGGATATGATCTTAGCTGTCTTAGGCTTGTACACCCCTTCCCACTTTAATTTTTCCCTACCGGGGATCTCTAGAGTCACATATTTCGTATTACAATTAAGCACAGCATAATAGGGGGACAACCAAGTCATGCCTAAGATTGTATCGAAGTCAGCTATATCCAAAATAACCAAATCAACCCAAGTCTGAAAACCCATAAACAAGATAGGAGAAGCAGGATAGACATGGGTGACTATGACATACTCTCCAACTGGGGTAGAAACATTGATGGGGGCATCAAGTACATCACAATTCATATCAAATCCCAAGGCAAACTGAACGGACACAAAAGAATAAGTAGAACCCAGATCAAACAACACATTAGCCATTCGGTCACAAACAAGAATAGTACATGTGATCACTGCATCGGAAGACTCTACCTCGCTCTTTCCCAGAAAGGCATAACATTGAGCCCTATCATCTTGACAGGCGACTTCCCTGCCTGGCTGCGCCGTACCTCTACCTGCGTTACCATTTCCCCGACCTATACGACCTCACTGATTTCCTCCTCACCCACCTTGTGGATGTCCTCGACTATTATTACCATTTCCTGTGGGTACCACTGCTCTAGTCTATTGTTGCACGGAATCCAACATGCACGGGTGGGGACAATCTCTCCTCATATGCCCTGGTTCTCTAAAGTTATAACAAGTGCGATCAAAAGATGGCCTGCTGCCCGCTGAAGGTATGGCTCCTGGCTATCCTGAATCAAATTATGAGACGGAGTTCCCGAGTAATTACCTGTTGAAGCAGGCATAGCGGACTGAATTGGCCAGGCTGTAAGTGTCGGCCTTCCTGAACCTCTGGAGTAGGAACCCTGAAAGTCACCTGTGCTCTTAGCTTTCTTGGCCAATGCCTTAGCCTGACTGTGTCGCCTCACCCCCTCCACTTTCTTCACAAAATTTGTTACCTCATTAAAACTTTTTCCTGCAGAAGTCATGTGCACAGACAATACCTGTAACTCAGAATTCAGTCTCTTAACAAATAGACGGATCCTCTCTTCCTCAGTAGTCACCAATTGTGTAGCATATCTAGACAAAGCATGAAACTTAGCCTCATAAGCAGCCACAGCCATACCACCTTGCTCCAAAGACATGAACTAATCTTTCTTACGATCTCTCAAAGTCTGAGGCACATATTGTTCCAAGAACAGAGCATGAAACTGGGTCCAAGTGAGTGGGGGTAAAGCTGACGATCTGCATTCCACATAAGATCTCCACCACTTCTTAGCCTCATCTTGAAGCTGGAAAGTCACAAAATCTACTCCATGCTGATGGACCATTCCCAACTTATGAAGCCTCTCATAAAAATCTAGGATAAACTCATAGGCGTCCTCACTCTCAGAACCATGGAATACCGGAGGCTTCAGTTTCAGAAACTTGGTTAACATTTCGTGCTCATTACTAGTCATTACAGGACCCAACAAAGGACGGAAGAAAGGATCAGTACCTACAGTTCCACCCACCTTGGGGATGGTGATAGCAATAGGGGGATTGGCGGGAGCTTGAGTTGCTTGAACTGTGGGGAGAACTCCAGGACCAATCAATCCTTTCAGGAACGACATAATCTATTGAGCTAACACTAGGTCTAAGGGAGGAATATTTGTAGTCTCAGCCTGCACTTCTTCCTCTTGTCCAATATCCTCATCATTCTCAACCTCTACATTTTTCTATCTCTTCATGATGCACCGGAGGATTCTCATTTCTGGGAGCATTCTCAACCAGAGCTCCACCCCTAGCGGGTGCTAACCTTCCACGGCCTCTACCCCTTGCTCTTTCTCTACCCCTACCTCGACCACGACCTCTTACTGCGGACTCCTCAGCGGGCTCATTGACGGGAGCTACGGGCCTGACACCGCTGAAGCGAGTGTTAACCATCTGCGGACATAAGAGTGAAGGAGGTTAGATACTAATTTGGATCACCAGATACCAATTGGAATCAAGTTATAGCACGAAAGGAGACAAAAGAAAACAGAGAGATTTCCTAAAGTCCTATAGCCTCTCGAAGAAAAGTACAGACGTCTCTGTACCGTTCCGCAAGACTCTACTAGACTCATTTTGGTACACTGAGATCAATGAACCTAGGGCTCTGATACAAACTTTGTCACGACCCAGACTGTCGTGAGTGGCACCCACACAAACCCTCTGGTGAGAGAACCGTTACTACAACCCCAAACCAAGCACTAAACTAAAAATACTAAACCTTTTAATCTAGGGAAGCAGGTTTAAATGTGGAAAACTGAAGTTTCCATAAACTTCAAAAGTCTAACAATTGATACTAAAAACAATGCGGAAATAACGCCTAGAACCTGAAAGTCAATGTACCAAAAATCTAACCAACATGTCTACGAAAGTGGGTACAATGCAAACTAAACAAGAGAATTATCTAAAGAACTAGTCTAAGTCCGAAGAAATAGACTAAACAAAAAGGAGAACTCAAGGCAGCCCGGAAGAACTGGCTCACCCTTGAATTTGATGTTGATCATTGATCTCCTAAACGAGGTCTGTTAGTAGCCGCCTGAAGATGCCTTGTACTCAACAAAGAAAGAGCAAGTGTAGTATCAGTACACAACCACATTGTACTGGTAGGATCACGCGGCTATTACAATCAGTGAAACATATATAAGTCATTACAACATCATAAACATGCATACACCGAACATATACAATATCAATTATCATTTACGAGCAACGTAAAATTTCACAATCTCAATAATACGCATATATACAACAAGTCATTGGTCCTCTCATGGAACCCATACCCAAACTGTTAGTGTGCCGGATCGTGACACCCGATCCAAGTTAGTGTATCGGATCGTGACACTCGTTCCAATATGTATGTCGGTACATGACATCTGATCCCAGTTAGTGTGTTGGAACATGACACCCGATCCATTCAACATACCACAATCACAATCACAATATACATTTTCATAATTATACAATAAAGAGGTGATTCATGGCATATAGTTATTCATTCATACTCATTTACATTAGATGTGATCAATAATGCAACATTCACATACATACATGCAATACAATGAAGAAATTACTAACATACATCACAGAAACATGAAATCACAACCATCACCTACATCGAACAAAGCTTGAATCCCCTAAGAAACTTGATTCTTCCCTTTCCGGATTCTTTCCGCTTGTTTTTGGTCTAGATAACGTGAGGATCAATAAACAAGACCTAATTACCCAGATTATAATCAATAATATCAACCCTAGGCAAAACCCTTGATCCCCATACCCAGTTTAGGGCTTCTTCCACCATAAATCCCAGATCAAAACCCTCCCCCATCGATAATTACCCAAGAAACTAAGTTTTACGGATTGAAAAATGGATTCGGGGAGTAAAAACCTTACCTTTGGTGCTACAAGAGGTGGAAAACCTTCAAGAAATATCCCTGGTTCGTTCCTTAGCTCTCAAGATCGAATGTTGCAGAATAATAACATTTTTGGGGTTTCTTTCCGACTTAAGTCGCGACTGTCCCACCACAGCGGACCTCATCCCGCTACAGTGGCCCCACCTGGCTGCTTGCACGGAGATAGAGAGTTAATCAAATAGTTTGAAACCCCCATTTCACGACATACTTTCAACCTATGACACTCAGAACTACCCGTTCACGCTAAGATCAGTTTCAGGAGTTCTACTAGCCCGAATTCGATTCCGTAAAGTCGTACGGGTTTCTTAACGTCTTAGCTATCTACTCATGTGATCCAATTCATTATTAGAGCTCCGATTTGTTATCAGATTTCCCTAGAGCTCACTGACTCCGATTTCGTTTAAATCTGGACTAGGTTAGGAAATTCCAAGTTACTACCAAAAAGTTTTCTGACCCCAATTTGTTCCCCATTGGCTTTTCCGTAACGACGGAATCAGGTCTTTACAGTCAACTTGTAAAGTAACACTTTTTCTTACTCTGCTTATGAATGTAGAGATTAATGCTTTTGGTTTGTTGTTTGTCTGAACCATTTTGTATATTGTTCAATTAATTAGGATATACAAGGTACACATCAAAAGTGTCCAATTTTATCATCATTTTTTCATCATATTAATATGGAGAAAGTTGCAATTTATAAAAAATTTTTTATATTTTTTCGAATATCTAAATTTTGCATTCAAAATATTAGATTTTCTAATTCATATAAGCTCAAAAAATCAATTAAATTGACTCTTGTAAAGCAAATTATGATAAATAAAAAAAGACGGAGGAAGTATACACCTTATCGTTGGAAATTTAGAAACTTCGTTTCTTTTTTGAGAACTATTGGAGGACTAAATAAATATAATTGATGAAGTGAACGGAAGTATAAATTATTTTAACACTTTAGCGAGAAGTAAAAAATATGGTAGAAAATTTGATGTAATTAGGTAGTTCTCCTATAATTTTTATTTTAACTTTAATTCAAATTTATCAACCAATAAATTGAATAGTCGACATATAATGAATCTGAGATTTGTTCCAGTATTTGATTATAAAGATTATTTTATTTTCAAAAGTTTAATCCATTATTGATTATTCCTCATCTTCTGCATAAATCAGTGTTCAATCTTATAGCATGCCAGGTCACGAATTCGCTTGGGGTCATTAGTAATTCATAATGACGATCACTTTTAGGGTGAAGACTTGAATCGTGACACCAACATTCTTAGAAAAATACCAAGTAATTTCAGAACAATTATAATGCAAATCGTAGAGGTATGAATAATACAAAACGTAAAAGTCTAATTTGAAGTTTATGGGTTTGGAATCCTAGTCCATTTAAGTTATATGTTCTAAATTAATAGTTCATACATATTCATTACATTTTAAAGATAAATATAAATTTTGACAAAGGTTACTAGATCCGGCGAAACCCCTAACTCATATTCTAGCTCAGCCCATGCAAATAATACCACTAAAAATCACAAGTGTTATTAATAACGAATAATGAATTTGTTCCAATTGAGGATACAAACCATAGCTGCAAACTTCATTCAAACAACTTAGTTATGCATGATTTTAAGGGCTCTGTTTGTTTCGGAAAAAAGTTAATTTGAGATTAATTATCATAGGACATGTTGTTATTCCATCCTCAATGTGGAAATAAATAATACTACAATTATGGATAATTTATCCCGTGATTTTATGCAAAACAAATATAGGATAATGTCATTTTGAATTTATCTTGTAATTAATTATCAATGATCTCTCATACTAAATAAGTCCTAAAAGATACTTATTCAAACCCGGTGTTTTGAAACTTTTGTTCCCTTAAGGTTACAAGGCAGCGTACTAGTAAAACATATAAGAAAATTAAATTTGTGGGCAGTTTTATACAATATTTGAAAAAAAGGGAAAAAGTCTCTAAATTTGTGGCAGTCCTAAAGAATATTGGAAAAGGCGAAAACGTTTCTAAATTTATGGGTAGTCCTAAGCTTTATCAGAAAAGGGAAAAAAGTTTCTAAAAATTGTAGAATTAAATAAATTACTCTTTTCTTAATTGTATTGAGAAGCACCTTGACAGAAACAAGCAGAGCAACAAAGGTATGAAGATGATGGAGAGTGATCATCACACAAAAAAGAAGAGAGAAGAAAAAGCACAACAGAACCGTACCCAATGCAGGAGAAGAGAGTGCACCAGTGGTTCAACTAAGAGCATGATGCCGTCGTTGATGAAGATGAATGTAGAAGTTGTTCCTCTTCCTAATCCAAAACAAAGCAACTGCAGTTCAAGTGCCAATGCAAAATGAAACACAAAGCGACAATGATATGAAGAATAAATTTGAATCAACCAAGAGTAAATTTAAGGAAAGGTTAGAAGAACAAAGGGAAGCCAAGAGACGGATTGTAATGGTGGACTTTCATCAAATGCCTAAACTAGCTAATGACCTGCATGCTCCCAAGAGCTGTTGGAATAGGAAAAGGTTTTTAGATTATGATAATTCGAGTTGTAAATATCTCGCCATATTTTTTGTTCTTACTTTTTGCCTTGTAATTTTGGAGAGTATCAACATTAACTTCATTTTTTAATTTAGTGTGGGGGTATGCTCTTTCTATATATGAATGATCTTTATAAATCATATAAATGCATATACAGAAAGTTCCGATCTTGAATATACAGAAAGCTACTCAATTTACAAATCTTGTAAATATATACATATAGATGTTCAAGTGAGGTGAATTTTGAAGATTTGTAGCAAGTATATGACTGTAACAGTAATAGATTAAGTTGATTGGTTCCATCACATGGTTTTTTTGGGTATAATATCAATATCATCATTAAGTAAAATCCAACAATTGCATTCTTTCTATCTCTGCAGAATATTGATGATATTCTTCATAAATGTCTATGCTCTTTTATTTTTTGTAATGAGAATAAGAACAACTCCATCTTCCTGGTAATTCTTTTGAAGAGGCAAAAATCAAAACAAGTCAAGCTAGGAACATTATATATTGTGGTCCTCTGATTAAGCACCTTGTTAGTCACTGAATCTGGACTCCATTATGCTTTCAGAGGATCTTGAATGAACTAGACTACAAATTTCAAAACAATTACTCAGAAACATAAATATGTTCTTTAGTTTGGCCTTAACTGATATCTATGTCTTTTAACTTTAGGTGTGCACAGGTAAAAATTCAACAAAAGGATTTTTTTTTATTTCGACATGGTGTCCATTACCTGCATTGGAGCCTATTAAATTCGATTTAACACCACGATGTCCCACATTTGGTGGTAAAGTACTTTCTAACAAAGGCAACTTCATATCCAGGGGATTCAAACTCAAGACCTATGATTAAGAATAAAGGAGTACTTACCACTCTACCACGATCATTGTTTGTATCAAAAGGATATAGTCCCGAGTCAGTAAGAAAGATATAAATCTTAAGAGGAAAACATAATCTGATGGAGCAGCTCATTACCAAAAAACCGCCACAGGGCAAAAGGAGAGGAAGCTAAGTGGACGTATGGCTAGTAGAGTTGAAGAGAGCTCCCAACGGAGATATGAAGGAAATGGGGGAACTCAATTTGGAACCGCTAAGAATTTGGGTCTGCATATAAGGGCAGGCTGGTTTACTCTTTGAACTGGGCCATGGTTCTCTCCTGAGTTTTGTTTTTTCTGTTGGTTCATTTGGTCTACTTTGTACAGACAAACATTTTGAATAAAAGGAGCTCCTAGCTCCACTATTGAACCGAAAAAACAAAAAAAAATTGAAATTGCTAGTGATATCTTTTAAATAACTAGTATACCTGAAAAAATGACTAGTAAGTAAAATAATTTGTGCCTATTCCGGATTAGCAAATGGTGAGACCCGAGATATAAATACCATTTTAATTGTAAACATTATTGTAAGAAAAATATGAGTAAAGCAAGAGTTAGATTATGATGATAAATGACAATAATGAAATTCAGAGTTGTATATAACAGAACTTTAAAGCAAGAATACAACTTCATTTAGGAAATTGCAACTATATTATTAATGATTGAGATAGTTTCCATACAGGAAACTTAGAATCAAATTAAAAATAGTAATCATTTGAATGCTACTACTGTAAAGAATTTATTAGACAAAATGAAAGATTTTGGAGTAAAATTTACAACAAATTGAATCATGAGATAATCAAATCTCTTTCTATTCCAACAGTGTCTTCTAGGAACATGAGAGTCTTTAGTAGGCTTAGATATATCATGAAAGTCCACCATTAAAGTCTTTCTCTTGGCTCTCCTTTGTTCTGCCAACCTTTCCTCAATTATTCTCTTGCTTGATTCAAACTTTATCTCCATGTTTGTGATGTTTTGTGTTTCTTTTTGCATTTGCCTCACAACTATAGAGTTTTTTATTGTTCTCTCAAATGATCTGCTAAATATACTGTAGTTGCTTTATTTTTTGGGATGAGTAATCTAAAAGAAAATGCTTTTGATGAGGATCAACTTGTCCAGTTTTCTTGATACGCAATTTATTCTTCATTGTTTGTTTCTTATTTGTAGGCGAAGTAATCTGATGTGTTCCTCTATCAACTTGTCTTTCTTTCTCAAATTAGTTTTTCCTGATCACTTCATTTTCATAACCAGCATTGTCATCTGCATCATCATCAAGAATCAAGTAATCGTGGTCTTTGGAGTTCATTATCTTCTTGAATACCTTATTTATGTTCTTTCTTAATGTGCACAGGATATATCACAATTTTTATTTTTATTTTTAATGATGAGGGTCTTATATATAGTTGTAGGCTAAACGATTTGGTATTAGGACAAATAGTTTTGGCCAACTATATTGAATTAACATGTGAAATGATAATATTGGCTCCTTCAATATAATTCACGTGTCACGCCATTTCACACGTGATGTCAAACAAGTGACCTCGTCAATTCTAGCTCAATTAAATTGACAATCCATCAAAATTTGACCATTAATTAAAGGGAATACTACAGACAAATATTCTTGTTACATCTTAAAAATCCTGATTAATGTATTTATGTATGGATACATTGATGAATGTATCAGTGCATATTTTATCACTAAATAGATATATTTTTATACCATATACATGTATAATATTCATGCACAAAAATACTAAATATTTAATATAAGATTACTGATTAAATTGATATTAGATACAACAGATGAAATTGGTTTTAGATACACAGATTCATGAAATTGATATTAGATACACGTATAGATAAAGTTTGTGAAACTCAAATACATTATGAAATACATATACGAAGGGAGATAGCTTAGAGAAGTAAAGGAGAAAGGTGAGCCAGAGAGTCAGTGAATCTGTTAGGACCCAAAAGTGGATGTGATGACACTCAGCTTATCCCACCAATACAAGTCTGCCTAAAACTGAACTAATACGATGAATGCGAAAATAAAGTCAACTTAATTAAACCCCCAAAACATGGTTGTCCTGTGTAGAAGTCTCTAATGTGTTATAGCAAAATTGGAAGAAAATACAAGTCTCAAATGACATTATATTTAGAATAAAATAAAATCATAAATAAGGAGGAAGAAGATCTATTGAGATGACAAGTAGCTACCTCACAAACCTCCACAAGAAGCCTCGGACAAGAAGAGAAGATAAAGAGTATCACAAAGATCCGGGCTAGTAACCTACAAAAATGTAGAAGCAAGGGGTGAGTACCAAACCACACGTTTCTCAGCAAGTAAACTTCTAAACACAAGCAAAGGGAATAGAATACGGGTACTCCTTACACCCCCACCTAACCTCCACAACTACAACCTGCTTAAAAACAAGTCCAACCTAATAGTTCACAATTTACATAGCACACAACTCAACAAACAAACTCTAACAATTACATATCCTCAGAAACTAACTCAATATTCATCAATCACGAGTTCCACAAAAAGGTACTCACAAGGTAAGCAACACACAAGATCAAGTTCACCAATGATAAAGATGTGGAATGCAATGAAACGTAATGTCAAGTATAGTGATGCATGTCCAACCTAACGATACACAACAGATGTCTCTCAGTCCAGGACTCATGGGGACATATCTGTTCATGCATCTGTCATGGTGTGCGACACGACTCTCTTTAATAAAATCCCTCATGGCGTGTGACACGTCCCTCGAATCATAATATACGTCGTTGTGCGCGACACGTCCCTCGAAATGGTACATTCTCTTTAATTTCTTATTTTTCCTCAATTCACATAACACTTGTAACAACCATGTCTCAGAACCAATGATAATGACATGTTAAGACAAATAATGAGGAGGTGACCATTTTCATAACAATACACAATTCACAACAACAAAATCGTGCTACAACATCAACAATGAATCAAGATAATACTTATACTATTAACTCTACTTACATACCTAAAAGTATAGATTTAAAACTTACCTGATGTAGTTGGCCATCACTTTAGTTGTGCCGAAGCTATGATGTCTTCCACAGAGGTTACCTCTTTATATTATTTTTCTCAAAAATAAGATCTAAAGTGGCTTAGGGTATTAACCTAAATTATATTATATATAACCACCAACTAAATTAATTAATTATTTAAAATTTACCCCCTAATTAAATAACCATAGCTAAACAAATAATTCAAATTCCCATTGAGAATTTCTAAAAAGGCTCCCTAAGAAATATAAAAGAAAATAAAATCAATTCCCGATAAAGCAAACAGCAAACTTAATCCAATTAAACTAAGAAAGTTGAATAGCTTTTACCGTAAATTAAGTGTTATGGCCTAGCAGTCGTGTATTCCACAAACTATATGAGATAATAGTTCTACCATTTTATTATAAATAATGGGACAAAATAATATTAGCACATACCTCAAATGAAACATGTAATAAAATTAATATTAAATTTTATGTCAAGATTATTATCCTTATTTCAAACTCAATTAAACTAAAACAATGTAGTACTTCTTCACATAAGTCATTTTGGTACTCTAGGATAAGATGCACAAGAATATCCTATAAAATTATATTATCCACTTCTTATATGATAGTCCCATCATTTTCATATAAATAGTTAAAGAGGTAATATTGATATTAGTTAATAGTTAATACATAAAATGAAATATAAAATAAAATTAATCTCAAACTTTATCTTAAAATGAGTTTAAGAAAGAAATAATTTTTTTAGAAATCTATGGTCTAAAATAAGAAGGGATGTGCAAAAATCCAACCGACCAATAAACTAAACAGAATAAACATTATTGATTTATTGTTATTGGCTAAACCGACTATAATCCATTAAGACTATAGTAATTTACTACTTTACCCCCACATAAATATTAATTTCAATACCTAAATGCTTATTGCATTTGACCTTTAGCCTTCAGTTTACACTTCAGAGTGATTTTGTGTAACATCCCGCCTTAGAAAGAACTAGAATTATAAATAGCTATTGTTGGAAAGAATAAAAAATTGGAAATTTAGCAAGTTATGCTAAGTGTGAGTTTTGGGTCAACTTCAAACGATGATAACTCTCAATACAGGATAAGTTAGGTGGGCTATAAGGAATCAAATGAAAGGTCTTTAAATTATCTTTCCAACGCCACCGAGTTTGCTAATTTTCAAGCTCGTATGAGGAAGCTATGCCCGTTTGAAGTCTGGCTGTCCGGAAAGGGAAAGTCATCCGAATTTAAGAAGGGTATTTTGGTCTTTTCCTTACTCAATAAATTTATTTCGTTTTTAGTAATTTATTTAGGGTCTAAACTGAGTTGGTTCAGTTTACGCATTCCAAAATTACGCTAGGGCTTTGAGAGAAGAGAAAAGAGGAGAAAAGAGGAGAAAAGCCAAGGTTCCGTCGTGTTCTTGAGATTTCGCTTGCGGATTTCGCCAAGGGTTAATCCCTACGAGGTATGTGAGATCACATAGCATTGGATTCATTTACCCACGCGCTAATCATGTTAATTTCAGCGTTAAATTCATTCTAGAAAGTTGAAGGTTTGATGTTCTTGAAATTGGATTTCGTTCTTGAGTTAAGATGAGATTGATGAGTTCTTGAGGAAATCGTGTCTATTTAAGAGTTGTGTTTGATTAGATTCTTGTGTACATGTATTGGGTATCTGAATCTAAAAAGAAATTGAGAAAAATAATCGAATTTAGCCGAGTTAAGATCAGAAAATGAGTTGAAAAATTCATCGGGTTCGCCTGGAGAGGGGTTGGGGCGGCGCACCCCAGATGCGCCAGAGGGGCTGGTGCAGAGCCCCAACAGTGCGCCAGAAAAGGGTCCCAGAACTCTGGGGCTGGCGCCCTGCGCCAGAAATGCCCTGGGACGTCTGCCCCAACCTGTTTTCCATCGTTTTACCCTTCTAAGTTCTTCTAAAGTATTCCAACACTTCCTATCGATTCTAACTACTCTAAATGACTTCTAAACGTCTAGAAATCATCCATAAACATGAATCATAACCTTGAATCCATAAATTCCAATTCAAGTAAAGTTAAAAGCCAAGTCTAAAGAGTTTTTAGAGTCTTTTCAAAAGTCTTCTACAAATGTTTTAAACTTGTTTTAAGACTTGAGCATTGAGTTGAATAAGAGTAAGAGTGAAGTTCATTTCTTCAAAAAGATTATATGGGAACTAAGTATTCCCAAAGAGTAAATGTTTTCACATTCAAACAAGAGAGGAAACATCAATTTCCAAAAGAGCTTTTGAGCTAGTTTTTTTGAGTAATAATCTCAAACCACAAAAGAGTTATGTTTTTAAGCATATGAGCTAGTTACATTTTTTGGGAGTAGTATTGAGTGCCGATATTGGGACAAGTTCAGATAACTCAAGTCTCCAAAAACCATGTAGCCACCATGGGTAGAAAAGGGTCATACATTTTAGATGATTCCTTAATGCTTTTAGCATAGACTAGTGAATCTACTTAGTGAGTTATGTTCTATACCCTCGGCAAGGTATAGGACGGCCCTGGCAGCGTGAGGCAAAACGCTGTATCATCACATAGCTCATAGTATAGTTGTCGGTTAGAAAATCTCCCACAGAGTTGCTTGTATTTTTATATACAAACAAAGTTATTGTTGTGTTTTTGATATATTGAGTTTCTATATACACGTTTTAAAGCTTTTATTTATAATGCATTTCTATTTCTGCCTTATATTAAGTTTAGTTGAGACGAGGTAAGTTTTCTTCAGTTCCATTTCAAGCTTATGTCTATTTTAGAATTCCCATCGCATGCTCGTATATTCAATGTACTGACGCCATTTGGCCTGCATCGTTTATGATGCAGATACAGGTAACCAGGATCAGCATCCAGCGCTTCGTTGATCCAGTTGAGAATTTCAGAGTCATTTGGTGAGCCTCCGTTCTTTCCGGAGGATCCCTTTTATATTTACTTTGTCATTTCAGTTGTTAGAATGATCGGGGGTCTTTTCCCGACATATCTCATAGTATTAGAGGCTTCATAGATAGTTAGTTATAGTTCATTAGTCTTTTCATTTTCATTTTGTTATGTTGAGACTTAAATTTACCTTATTGGCCAATTGAATGTTTCCTTTATAACATTCTAGTTTATTACATGAATTTATCTTTATTGAAGAAAGTATTCCGTTGAGTAGTAAGTCAGGCCAAGGGTTCGCTTGGGGCCAACAATGGTTCTCGAGTGCCAGTCCCGCCCAGGGTGTAGGCTCGGGGCGTGACAAACTTGCTATTAGAGCATAGAGTTCCAGAGTCCTCTGGAGTCTATGAAGTCGTGTCTGTAGGGTCCTAGTTATAAGCATGAAGCGCGCCACATCTATAATTAGGAGGCTGCAACATTTACGAACTATATCACTTTTTTCATACTCATTTCGTGCGATAGAGTTTATCTCTATAAAAGTTTCCTTCTAACTCGTGCTTGCACGTATCTTTTAGATCATGCCTCCACGAATAGTTATCCGAGGTCGTCCGGCTAGAAGGAATGTTGAGGAACAAGGGGTACCTAATGCACAAGAAGTGCAACCCCAAGGAGAGGTCACTAATGCTTAATTTCGGGAAGCTATCCAAATGCTGAGTCAAGCTGTGACCAACCAAGTGGGGAAACACTGAGAAAATTGTCTGGAAGTGGCTGATACTTCTAGGATCCGTGAGTTCTTAAGGATAAATCCTGCAAGCTTCACTGGTTCAAGTGTCACTGAGGATCCATAAAACTTTGTAGAGGAACTGCAGAAAGTGTTTGAGGTTATGCATGTTGTTGATGCTGATCGAGTGGAACTAGCTGCATATCAACTAAAGAGTGTTGCTAGAATCTGGTTTGACCAATGGAAGAACGGTAGAGAGCTGAAGATACACCAATAGTGAGTTGGGTTGTGTTTGAGAATGCATTCATGGGGCATTTCTTTCCCCGTGAACTGAGAGAAGCAAAGGTACGACAGTTCCTCACTCTTAAGCACGAATCTATGAGTGTTCATGAGTACAATCTAAAGTTCACACAACTTTCCCGCTATGCTCCAGATATGGTTGCTGACATGAGGAGCAGGATGAGTTTGTTTGTTGCTGGGTTGTCTCGTCTGTCAAGTAAGGAAGGCAATGCAGCTATGCTGATAGGAGATATGGACATAGCGAGGCTGATGATCCATGTGCAATAGGTTGAGGAGGACAAGATGAGGGATAGGGAAGAGTTCCGAAACAAGAAAGCTAAGAGAGGGAATGAGTCCAGGCTGCAGAAGAGTAATGCCAACCGGTCACCTTTCCAACATAAGCAAAAGGGACCTTCTCCATCATCTGCTAGTGCACCTGCCCCAAGAAACAGAGGTGAGTTCAACAATCAAAATTCACAAAATTTCTGAGCTAGGCCTGCGCAGTCTCAAGGTAGAGTGGCACAAGGAGGTAATGGGACTCCTGCATGTGCTAAGTGAAATAGGATCCATTCAGGAGTGTGTCGTGATGGCTTCACGGGTTGCTTCAAGTATGGTAAGAACGGTCACTTTATGAAAGAGTGCCCTAAGAACAAACAAGGAAATGGTAATGGGGGAAATAGTTCCTAATCTTCTTCGGTTGCTCCACCAGACATGGCTGCATCTAGAGGAGGTACTTCAGGGGCAGGCGGGGGAGAAAACCGCCTATATGCTATTATTAGTCGCCAAGAGCAAGAGGATTTGCCAGATGTTGTCACTGGTATGATCAAAGTCTTTAATTTTGATGTTTATGCTTTGCTAGATCCAGGAACAAGTCTATCTTTTGTGACTCCTTATGTTGCGATGAATTTTTATGTGCTTCCTGAGAAACTTCTTGAGCCTTTCAGTGTTTCTACACCTGTTGGTGAGTCTATTCTAAAGGAAAGAATCTATCGTGACTGTACCATTTCTGTCAATCATAAGAACACCATGGCTTACTTAGTTGAGTTAGATATGGTAGATTTCGATGTCATTCTAGGTATGGACTGACTGTATGCCAGTTATGCCTCAGTCGATTGTAGGACTCGAGTAGTTAAGGTCCAGTTTCCTAATGAGCCAGTTATAGAGTGGAAGAGTAGTTCACCAGTGCCTAAGGGTCATTTTATTTCGTACCTTTTGGCAAGAAAATTAGTTTCCAAGGGGTTTGTCTATCACTTAGTCCGAGTTAATGACTCTAGTCTTGAGACACCTTCTATTCAGTCAGTTCCAGTAGTAAAAGAGTTTCCAGAAGTCTTTCCAGATGATCTTCCCGGAGTCCCTCCTGAGAGAGAAATAGATTTCGGTATAGATATTCTTCCCGATACTCGTCCTATCTGTATTCCGCCATATAGAATGGCACCAACAATGTTGATAGAGTTAAAAGAGCAGTTGAAAGATCTCCTTGAGAAGGGTTTTATTCGACCAAGTGTCTCAGCTTGGGGCGCTCCGGTCTTATTTGTTAGAAAGAAAGATGGTTCTCTTAGAATGTGTATAGATTACCGTCAGTTGAACAAGGCTACTATCAAGAATAAGTATCCTCTTCCGAGAATTGATGATCTTTTTGATCAACTTCAGGGTGCCACTTATTTTTCTAAGATAGAACTCAGATGTGGCTATCATTAGTTGAAAGTAAGAGAAAGTGATATCCCTAAGATAGCTTTCAGGACCCGCTATGGTCATTATAAGTTCCTAGTTATGTCCTTTGGTTTGACCAATGCTCCTGCAACATTCATGGACTTTATGAACAGAGTATTCAAGCCTTATTTAGATATGTTTGTTATCGTATTCATTGATGACATTCTAATCTATTCGAGGAATGAGGGAGATCATGCTAGTCATCTCAGAATAGTTCTCCAAACTCTCAAGGATAAGGAGTTATATGCTAAGTTTTCTATTGATTCTGTGGCATTCTTAGGCCATATTATTTCCGGTGATGGAATTCGAGTTGACACCCAAAAGATAGAGGCAGTACAGAACTAGCCTAGACCCACGTCTCCAACTGACATTAGGAGTTTCTTGGCATTGGCTGGCTATTATAAAAGGTTCGTCGAGGGGTTCTCATCTATTTCGTCTCCTTTGAACAAGTTGACTTAGAAAACACTTTAGTTTCAATGGTCTGAAGCTTGTGATAAAAGATTTCAGGAATTGAAGAATCGGTTGACAACTGCCCCAATATTGACCTTACCAGAAGGTACGCAAGGTTTTGTGGTATATTGTGATGCATCCAGAGTCGGATTGGGTTGTGCGTTAATGCAGAATGGTAAATTTATAACTTATGCCTCCAGATAGCTTAAGATTTAGGAGAGAAATTACCCAACTCATGATCTAGAGTTGGTTACTGTAGTGTTCGCTTTTAAATAATGACGCCATTATCTTTATAGTGTTCATGTGGATGTGTTCACCGATCATAAGAGCCTTCGGTATGTGTTTAGTCAGAAAGAGCTTAATCTCAGACATAGGAGGTAGTTGGAGTTACTCAAGGATTATGACATGAGTATTCTCTATCACCCATGTAAGGCTAATGTTGTTGTTGATGCCTTGAGCAGGGTACCTATGGGTAGTACTGCCCATGTTGAGGAAGACAAGAAAGAATTAGCTAAAGATGTGCACCGAGTTATGCGTTTGGGAGTTTGTTTAATGGATTCCAATGAAGGAGGAGCTATGGTGATGAATGGGGCTGAATCATCATTACTGTCCGAAGTGAAAGAGAAACAAGACCAAGATCCTATTTTTCTTGAATTGAAGGCAAATGTTCATAAGCAAAAAGTCATGGCTTTTGAACAAGGGGGAGATGGTGTATTGAGGTATCAAGGTAGATTGTGTGTTCCAAGGGTGGATCAACTTCTAGAGAGGATCATGGAGGAAGCTCATAGTTCTAGATATTCTATCCATCCGGGTTCCACGAAGATGTATCGTGATTTGAGAGAAGTTTATTGGTGGAGTGGTATGAAGAAGGGCATTTGCAGAGTTCGTTGCTAAGTGTCCGAATTTCCAACAAGTTAAGGTAGAGCACCAGAGGCCTGGTGGTATGGCTCAGAATATAGAGATTCCGGAATGGAAGTGGGAGATGATCAATATGGACTTTATTACTGGTTTGCCACGGTCTCGCAAGCAGCATGATTCCATTTGGGTAATTGTAGATCAAATGACTAAATCAGCCCACTTTTTGCCGGTAAAGACTATACATTCAGCAGAAGATTATGCTAACTTATATATTCAAGATGTAGTAAGACTTCATGGAGTTTCGGTGTCCATTATTTCGGATAGAGGTGCACAAGTTACTTCATAGTTTTGGAAGTCATTCCAGAAAGGTCTGGGTACAAAGGTGAACTTGAGTACTGCTTTTCATCCTCAGATTGATGGCCAAGCAGAGCACACTATACAGACTTTAGAAGATATGTTGAGGGCTTGTGTGATTGATTTCAAAGGTAATTCGGATTGAAGAAGTGTATAGGCGATCCATCACTTATCATTCCTACTGAAGATATTGGTATTAAGGATAGCTTATCGTATGAGGAGATTCCTGTTCAGTTTGTTGATAAAGCTACTTGGGAAGCTGAGGAGGATATGAAGAAGAGATACCCACATCTCTTCGAATCCGGAGAAATTCCAAATCAAGGTACTAATCTTTTCTTGCCATTTGTTTTAAGTTGACATGTTGTGTTATATATTGCTTGTTGGGTGATTGAGCTGAATGTTAGATGTTACACCCTTAGCCTACATAGAGTGATCTCATTCGAGGACGAATGATACCAAGGGGGAGATATTGTAACATCCCGCCTTAGAAAGAACTAGAATTAGAAATAGCTATTGTTGGAAACAATAAAAATCTAGAAATTTAGCAAGTTATTCTAAGAGTGAGTTTTGGGTTAACTTAAAATGACCATAACTCTCAGTACATGATGAGTTAGGTGGGCTATAAGGTATCAAATGAAATGTCTTTGAATTATCTTTCCAACACCACCGAGTTTGCTAATTTTCAAGCTCGTTTGAGGGAGATATGCCCGTTTGAAGTTGGGGTGTCCGGATAAGGAAAGTCACCCAAATTTAAGAGGGGTATTTTGGTATTTTCCTTACCCAATAAGTTGAATTCGTTTTTAGTAATTTATTTGGGGTCTAAACTGAGTTGGTTCAGTTTACGCATTCAAAAATTATGCTAGGGCTTTGAGAGAAGAGAAAAGAGGAGAAAAACCAAGGTTCCGTCGCATTCTTGAGATTTTGCTTGCGGATTTTGCCAAGGATTAATCCCTACGAAGTATGTGAGATCACATACCGTTTGGTTCGTTCACCCACGCGCCAATCGTGTTAATTTCAGCGTTAAATTCATTCTACAAAGTTGAAGGTTTGATGTTCTTGAATTGTGTTCTTTTAATTGGCTTTTGTTCTTGACTTAAAATCAGATTGGTGAGTTCTTGAGGAAATCATGTCGATTTTAGAGTTGTGTTTGATTAGATTCTTGTGTACATGTATTGGGTATCTGAATATAAAGATAAATTGAGAAAAAGAATCGAATTTAGTCGAGTTAAGATCAGAAAACAAGTTAAAAAATTCGTCGGGTTTGCCTGGGGCGGCGCGCCCCAGCAATGCGCCAGAAAAGGGTCCCAGAACTTTGGAGCTGGCGCCCCAATCCAGCAATGCGCCCGGTACGTCTACCCCAACCCGTTTTTCGTCGTTTTACCCTTCTAAGTTCTACTAAAGTGTTCCAACACTTCCTATCGATTCTAACTACTCTAAATGACTTCTAAACATCTAAAAATAACCCATAAACATTAATCATAACCTTGAATCCATAAATTCTAATTCAAGTAAACTTAAGAGCCAAGTCTAGAGAGTTCTTAGAGTCTTTTCAAAAGTCTTTTACAAATGTTTTAAACTTGTTTTAAGAATCTAGCATTGAGTTGAGTAAGAGTAAGAGTTAAGTTTATTTCTTCAAAAATATTATATGGGAACTAAGTATTTCAAAGGAGTAAATGTTTTCACATTTAAACAAGAGAGGAAACATCGATTTCCAAGACAGCTTTTGAGCTAGTTTTTTTGAGTAATAATTTCAAACCACAGAAGAGTTATGTTTTTAAACATATGAGCTAGTTACATTTTTTGGGAGTAGTATTGAGCACCGATATGGGTACGAGTTCAGTTAACTCAAGTTTCCATAAGCCATTTAGCCATCATGTGTAGAAAAGGGTCATACTTTTTAGATGATTTATTAATGCTTTTAGCATAGACTAGTGGATCCACTTAGTGAGTTAAGTCTATACCACCGACAAGGTATAGGACAGCCCTGGCAGCGTCAGGAAAAACGTTGAGCTCATAGTGATGGTTGTCTGTTAGAGAATCTCCCACATAGTTACTTGTATTTTTATATAAAAACTAAGTTATTGTTGTGTTTTCGATACATTGAGTTGCTATATACATGTTTTAAAGCTTTTCTTTATATTGCATTTCTATTTTTGCCTTATATTGAAATGAGTTGAGTTGAGTTGAGACGAGGTAAGTTTTCTTCAGTTCCATTTCAAGCTTATGTCTGTTTTAGAATTCTCCTCGCATGCTCGTACATTCAATGTACTGACGCCATTTGGCTTGCATCATTTATGATGCAGATACAGATAACCAGGATCAGCATCCAGCTCTTCGTTGATCCTGTTTAGCATTTCAGAGTCATTTGGTGAGCCTCCTTGCTTTTCGGAGGATCCCTTTTGTATTTGCTTTGTCGTTTCAGTTGTTAGGATGATCGGGGGTCTTGTCCCGACATCCCTCATAGTATTAGAGGCTTCATAGACAGCTAGTTATAATTCCTTAGTCTTTTCATTTTCATTCTATTATGTTGAGACTTGAGTTTGCCTTATTGGCCAGTTGAATGTGTCCTTTATAACATTCTAGTTTATTACATGAATTTATCTTTGTTGAGTAAAGTCTTCTGCTGAGTAGTAAGCCAGGCCTAGATTTCGCTTGGGGTCAGCAATGGTTCTCGAGTGCCATTCCTGCCCAGGGTGTAGGCTCGGCGCGTGACATTTTGAGTTCAAATCTTCACATTATACAAAACGTCAAAACCTAAAGTGAGAACCCTATTCCTCTTAATTTTTCTTGGTGTTATACTTATATAGTTCTTTTAATATTAGTTACCCTATTAGTATTTAAATTTTATAAGAGTTTGTAAAGTTATATTATTGTCTTATCAAGTAAAATTATTGGAGAAGTCATGTATTTATTTTATAAGTATTTTCTTATTGGTTAAATAAATATTGGAACGTAACAAAACCGATAAAAAATCTTATTGGTTTTGTTATTGATTTGGCGTAGTTAAAAACTAAAAATCGATAAATCAAACCAATAAACATAAAATCGAACCGGACCAACCGATGCACACCCTTAATAATAAGGCATCGATGTTTGTGTGGATATAGGTCATTTCATTATAGGTACTATTGATACTCAAATGGGAAAATTATATGAAATGACAAACATCTAGAGTATATTATGTAATATAGCTATGGTTTCAATTATTTTTAATCGGTGACTAAAGTTTCGCGAAATTTTTCCCTTTGGTTTTCTAATTGTTTAAATCCAAAAATTTTATAATTCGGTCTCTGATTGTATAAATCCATAATTTTTGTAATTCGTTCTCTAATTGTATAAAACGAGAGTTTGTATAATTTTGTTCTTGATTGTATAAATTGAGAATTTGAATATGCTTACCATAGCTATTTATATATGATTTATGAAAAAATCATAACAAATTACCTTGTTTGTATATTGGCAAGAAAAATATACAAACGGAGTTTTGAAAAATTCCTAAATGTATAAATACCAAATTTGTATATACTTATCCTATTTGTGTATTTGCAAGAGAAATGTATAAACCGTAGCTTGCATTTGTATATACTTAACCTATTTGTATATTTGCAAGAAAAATATACAAACGTGCAAGCGGAATATACAAACTGCAGCCTCCATAGCAATCAAAACTATAGTTATGGAGCACAATTACCAAAAAAATAGCTATAGAGCCTTATTATGTCTATTATGTTTACTATTTCTGATTTTTTCTCATATATTTAATACCCGATATAAGTTGGCCGATATGTAGAAATAGGTTTTATGGAGTTTGATAATTTTTAAGTCACAACACAAAGGTTACGACGGATAGAAACTTAAAAAAAGAAGATGACCTTCAGGTATTACAAAGTTGATATATATGCCCTTTCCTTTTAATTATTACTTTTATTCAATTTTAAACCAATCAAGTGATGGCAAAGTAGATCATAGCCAATATAGCTATCATTATATTTGATTTTCTTATAAAAAATAAAGAAGAAAGAAATAGATCTGATATTGAACCTTTAATTTTTTTTCATGTATTGGAGGCTTGAAATCTAATGTTTTGTTAATTAAGCAAAATCTTTTAACAATCGTGTTTCATAGTTTGGATATTGCATAAATTATTGGATATAGGATGTAATCCTATGCATTGGAGGATTGCAAAGAAATTGTTGTGGGTTAATGTACAACTCTCCTTGTTTCAGCATCCTTCGTATAAATATCATCTTATAATTTAGGTTTGAATATATTGGTATAGGTAATTAATTATTAGGTTTGTTGTATGATATTAATATCATTAAATTTTATGATATTTGGAGGAATTGAGATTTAACTTTTGGCATAAAATTTAAGAATATGAGACTTGACATATTAGTTGAAATCAAGATTTAGGAACTTGATTATATATTTGGGGGAGTTGTTGGGTCTAGGCTAGACATATATAATATGGGTGTCTACATACTCATTTTGTCACGACCTAAAGTACATCCTAGACGTTAAATCGCGTATAGAACCCTGAGAGGCCCTACACAAGCCACTTAGCATACACCATACAAAATAATAGAATTTAAGAGTTCAAAAAACAGTTTATATCATAAAATGTTTGACAAGTAAAAGAAGCGAAAACTCTAACAAAGTCTAAAATCTACTAATGAGATCACTAGCCAAGGAGATACGGTATAGGAGCGTCAGACCCTACATTAGTGAAACAATGTAGCCAAGAGTATGCGTTAGTACAAAGAATGTACCAAGTATGATAGCAATGCATAAAAAATATGAAATCATTCTAAAAAGACTTCTCGTGACATGCAATGACCAAGCTAAATTATGATATAACAAGGGTTAGAAAACATAAATAATAAGACTTGGTCAATACAATCTAACATCTTTAAAACACTCGTGAGATACTTCAAGAAGTAACCTTAGTTCATTATTATGGGAGATTTACCTTTAACCAACATAGAGGCTATGTGAGCTATAACATGGAATCTGGTGTCTATCCCACACCGAAAAGGGGTGTCCTACTTGCCAAGGTAAGCTAGCTTACGTGGATCGACTAGCTAATGTATATATAAGACAATCATCCTAGTGGGGCTCATAGGTATGGGATAAAGAGATTTCTACTAGAAACCCGGCCTCATGCTACGGGAGACCTTCCATCTCATTATCCTCTCAGTACATCAAGTAGTCAATCAAAGCTACATTTCATTAGAATAGCTCCTAAACTTGATT
Source organism: Solanum etuberosum (assembly GCA_029582245.1). Taxonomy (NCBI): domain Eukaryota; kingdom Viridiplantae; phylum Streptophyta; class Magnoliopsida; order Solanales; family Solanaceae; genus Solanum; species Solanum etuberosum. Next base: position 68,421 of record JAJONR010001974.1, on the reverse strand, counting down.
CAAAGTTTAGTTGAGAAAACCTTTCAACTCTAAGAATCATTTATGTGAGGAATCCTTTCACAAAATAAACAACATGCATGCTTTACTCTCAAAGCAACTTAAATTAGTTTTCATCAATTTCATAAAGAACATGCATATATTCATAAATTCGTATTTCATAGTTCAAAAGCTTCTTCATATGATCATATTCTAGAAATCATGGATTTCACATGGGTTCATGGGAATTCAACATAGAAACATGCAATAACTTCACTTCATGCATAAAAAGACATAAAACAACAAATTAGATCATAATTGAAAAGAACCTATGAGATTGAGTAAAAACCCTAACTTCCATTGGAGATTCTATCATGAAAAATTGGACAATTTAAAAACGCTATGGGGGAAAGGACTCCATAGGTGAATACTATCATACCTTTATGCCAAAAATCTTGCAATCGATGGTGAATTTGGAGACTTGAGCTTGAAACCCTATCCTTTTTCTTCAACGTTTTAGAGATAGAAATATTTGGGGAAAAACTTTGATCAACTTTGAGAATTTAGAAAAATGAGTTCAATTGGGAAATTTGGGGCCAAAAACGTTTATATAGGGCCTCTGGTAGAGGGTAAAATGACACAATATTGAGTTAAAGCTGACAAAGCGCCTCTCACGAGGAGCTTCACGGGCCGTCTAGAGCATCACTGCCAGTCTAGTATGTCGTGATGATGCCCTGCCCGATAGGGCTTCATTAATACATGCTTCTTTTTACTCTGAGCTTGAAATTAGGCAAAATCGGTGGCATTGGAAAGAGGAGTCAATTATGTTTAATTTGATAGGTTATGTGCCACCTAATTTATTTTGTGCTGAAAAATATTATCGTTTGAAGTTGACACAAAATTCTATGTTTGACATGTCTCTTTCACAGACGACTTCACGGTCCGTGTAAAGCTTCACGGACCGTTTAGATGTTTGTGGTCCTTTTATAGTGACCTTGGATGACACCCTACTGACTTGGTGACTTTTACGACCCACTTTATGGGCCGTCCAAGTCAACACGGGCCGTTTGAATACCTCAAGCTAGAGTAGGGATGGAGGGAAAAAGATTAGGATAACACGACATCATATCGGCCTCTGCCTCCCAAGTAAAACCCTCAACTAACTGATTCCTCCAAAGAACATTTACAGAAGCGACTTCCTTGTTTCGAAACTTCTTAACTTGCCGATCTAAAATCTCAACCGGAACTTCTTCATCAGAAAGATTCTCATTAACTCCCAAACCTTCTAATGGAACTATGGATATCGGATCTCCAACACATTTCTTCAACAGGGAGACATGAAAAACTGGAAGCACCGATTCCAAGTCACTAGGAAAACCAAGTTCATAAGAAACATTACCAATACGCCTCAAAATCTGATATGGGCCCACGTAACGAGGACTAAGCTTCTATTTCTTCCTAAACCTCATCACACACTTCATGGATGAGATTTTTAAGTAGACCTGATCATGAACATCAAACTCATGGTGTCTCCTTCTAACATCGGCATAAGACTTTTACCGACTTTAAGGTCGTTTTCAAACTTTCTCTAATAAGCCAAACTTTCTCCGTAGTCTCATGCACCAACTCGAGACCTATCAAAGAGACTTCACCAACTTCAAACAAACCTATAGGATATATACACCTCCTACCATATAGATGATCATCCCAATTACCCTTGAAATCAATTATCCAAGCTCTCAATATATCTTCCAGAGTTTGGATTGTACACTCCGTTTGCCCATCGGTTTGAGGATGAAAGGCCGTACTAAGCTTCAAACGAGTACCAAGACCCTTTTGGAAAGATTTCCAAAACTGGGAAGTAAATTAGGTACCATGATCGGAGATAATTGACAAGGGCACTCCTTGAAGCCTAACCATTTCTCACAATTTCAACTTAGCATTGTCCTCCGCCGAAGAAGAAAACTTGACGGGACTGAAATGAGCTAATTGCATCATATGATCTACTATAACCCAAATAGAATCATGTTGTCGCTGCGTGCGAGGTAACACAACAATGAAGTCCATATTCAAATCTTCCCACTTCAAAGTAGGAATACTGATATCTTGGGATAATTCTCCCAGCTTTTGATGCTCAACTTCACTTGTTGACAGTTAGGACACTTAGCCATAAATTCTGCAATATCCTTCTTCATCCCATTCCACCAGTAGACCTTCCACAAGTCACAGTACATCTTCGTGGCTCCCAGGTGAATGGAATATCGAGAACTATGGGCTTCTGATAAGATTTAGACTCTCAAGTGATCTACATTGGGAACACACAAACGAACTTGATATCTAAGCACCCCATCTCCCCCTTGAGAGAGAGCCTTAATTTATTTCTTAAGCACCACTTCCTTTAATTCAATCAAGATCGAGTCAAGACCTTGCTTGGCTTTCACATATGCCACAAAAGATTATTCTGAACCATTGTGAACCATAACACCACAGTTTGTGGATTCAACCAATTGAACACCCCCAATCTATGAAGATCTCGAACCAACAACTTATCTTCCTCCACATGAGAAACACTATAAATTAATAATTGACTAAGAGCATCAGCCACCACATTTGCTTTTCCGGGGTGATAGAGAACACTCATATCATAATCCTTTAGTAACTCAAGCCACCTTCTTTGGCGAAGATTTATATCCTTTTGTTTAAACGCATATTGCAAACTTTTGTGATTGGTAGAGGCATCGAAATGAACACCATACAACTAATGCCTCCAAATCTTTAAAGAAAATACAACTGCCGCTAGTTCTAAATCATGGGTAGGATAGTTCTTTTCAGGCACCTTAAGTTGCCTTGAGGAATATGAAATGACTTTATCATTTTGCATAAGGACACATCCTAACCCAATTCTTGAGGCATCATAATAAACAACAAAACCATCACTTCTTTTCACTAAAGTAGTCTCCTTCCATTCTTATCTTACATGTGCATTTCTGATTCAATTGCGTAAGCCCTAGTTTCGACTGTCTGTACCATTATGTAAGAAAATCCGGGCAAGATATGCACCTCCATTGTCATGCATCAAATGGCTATCTCTCCTCTCTCAAAGAAGGAGAGCTTCAAGATTGGAAAATCAAGAAGAGAGAGAAAGGAACTCCTAGAGCTGCTGGAGAATAGCAAAAGAAAGATCTCAATGTCAGCACCGGAATGGAAGTAAGTCTATCTTTCAATTCTTGGAAACTTTTCTTACATGCTTCCGACCATATGAACTTAACCTTCTTTTGGGTCAATATCATTAATGGAGTGGAAATCAATGAAAATCCTTCAACAAACCTTCTATAGTAACCAGTCAAACTCAAAAAAACATCTAATATCCCAAAAGGATAAAAGTCTAGGCCAACTTTTAACCACATTCGCCTTCTTAGGATCTACCTGAATACCATTACAGGAAATAGTGTGACCAAGAAAAGCCACATACCTCAACCAAAACTCATATTTTTTGAACTTTGCAAAGAGTTATTGGTCCTTGAGGACTTGCAACAGAATCCTCAAATGATTGGTATGCTCTTCTTCACTCCTTGAATAAATCAATATATCATCAATGAACACAATCACAAACTTGTCGAGGTATGGTCTAAACACCCTAATCATCATATCCATAATTGTGGCCGGTGCATTGGTAAACCCAAAAGACATTACCGAAAACTCATAATGATCATATAGAGTTCGAAAAGACATTTCTGGAATGTCATCTTCTCTAACCCTCAATTGGTGGTAACCCGACCGAAGGTCAATCTTGGAGAAGTAACTTGCTCCTTACAGCTGATCAAACGAATCATCTATCCTTGAAAGGGGATATTTTTTGGTGATGACAAGAAAATCTTGTTCTACATCAATATTAGTTGTTAGCCAAAGACGAATTAATGACATCTTGAGCTGCTAATGCTTCTGCAAAATTATTGTTGGAGCAATATACATAAATAGCAAAATCCATTACCATATTTTCTCCATGGTTCCTCACTATACCTGCAATATCAACCCTCCTGCTATCATGTAAAAGTCTATTCGTACTTAATTTAACTCTTCCAACAGTTGGGAAGTTTCATCTAAAAATATTTTTTTAATGACTCGCTAGGTCATTTTCTCTACTGTCCGATATTTCTGGTGTTTGGCATTCTTCTTTACCAACCCAAGTCATTTATGACTTACTGACACTAAAAGTTGGGTCAACTAGTCGTTCGTTTGGTATCTACGTGACTTTTCATGTTTTGGAGCTTTTGAAACCAAAATAGTTTATTTCGGTCAAAATATCAGGTAAATCACCTCATAATGCGATTCTGATGATTCTGTTAGCTCTAGAACATTGAGTTTGAACTAGTTGGACCCTTGGTCCAGGCCCCAAGGCTTCCAGACATTTTTTTGAGCCACCTTGTGGCTTTTGGCTAAAATAAAGCATTGGGTGTGGGACCTAATTGTTGTTAAAACAACCTTCTTTAAAGTTTCAACATCTCCGTTGAGTCAAATATCAATGTTGTTGAGGTAGGGAAGTTCGTTTGTGTGCACGAGTTTTCAAAAGAATCTCAAACATCCGAGCAGAGTCTGTTGGGATTTTACTAAATTTTTTGCTGTCTAATGCTAGTGTAGTCGCCTAAGCGACCTTGGTACTACTATAGCGGTGGTCACTAAAGCGCCCAAGGTGCCGCTTTAGCGGGCCCTACCAGTAATGGGGTTAGCAGTTGTAACACCTCAGACTTCGAGAAATGGCTAAAAAGGAAAAATGAGCAAGTCCACGAATCCAAAATGGACCATGGACCCTTCATGAGACCTTAGAAGCCCCGTTTAGAGGACCACAAATTGTTTAGGGCATCATGAAGGACTTCCCAAGGCAATCAAGGTTAAGGTCACCTCAACGAGCCACTAAAGGGCCCATATTTACTTGTACGGTTTGTACAAGTCACCCATCAGATTTTGAGTTTTTGGTCAACTTTAAACAATCATATCTCTCAGCAAAAAATAAATTAGGTGGCCTATGACCTATCAAATTAAAGTTCATTGAGTACTTTTTTCAACGCCACCAATTTTGCCTTATTTCAAGTTTGTAATAAAAAGTTATGGCAGTTTTAGTGAAGCCCAATTAGGCAAGTGCAACTTCACGATCCACTAAATGGGCCGTGAAGCACTAAATGGCCCGTGAAACTGCCTGTTTTAGACACCTTTTAAGTTTTAAAAGTTGGGGTTGTTTTGGTCTTTCCCCTATGCGTTTGATACTTAAACTACGTCGCTTTAACCCCTATTGTAAGCCTAAATTAAGTCATTTCACACCATATTAAGTGCTTAGAAAGTGTTAATCAATTTTTTAACGTTAATTTACACTTCTAGAAATTAGAGCAAGGTCATAAAAGGAGAAAAGCTAGGGTTCAAGAATTCTTGAAGGTATATAAGGCTATTCAAAGTGTTGGATTAGTTCGTCATCACGCCATACATCTCAATTCAGTCAGAAATCGTTACATCTTAAGGATCTATTCATAGTTCTTGATATTTGAATTCAGTTCTTTAATAGTTGAGGTTTTGATTCCTTACATATGAATCTTATAATGTTGTTCATGATTAGTATCACATGAACACTATTGATTTAGTAAAGTTATGTTTTAAAAGAGAATGACATGAATGATCCCCATATATTGATTTTGGGCTTGAAAGATAAGTTCATGAGCATACATTTGTAACTTTTGAACAGAATCCTTGAAAAGAGAATCAAATATTTTCATACATACTATTTGACAGTTGAGAAAAAGAAAGAGTATGATCGATGTTGTTGGAAAGTACTTCAGCAATGTAATAGTCCCTTTCTTTGTAAAGGGTGATTGAGCAATGTGAAAGATATAGTAATGTAATAGTCCCTTTCTTTGTAAGGGGTGATTGAGCAAAGTGAAAAGTAAGTAAAGTAATAGTCCCTTTCTTTGTAAAGGGTGATTGAGCATAAAGTTATACTGATTATTTCGGGAGTAGTATCGAGCACCAAATCTGGTAAGAGTCTTTTATAAATCAAAAGTACCATAAAAGTACATAGCCAGTGTAAAATAGGATAGCATCCTATATCCCGGCATGGTATAGGATGGCCCTTGCAACTTGGGCGAAATGTTGTATCATTGCTAGACTCATAGTAATGGTTGTCGGTTAGAGAAACTTCCCACAAGTAAAGTATATTATTTTCTTATTGCTTTTATTTCATATCTTATTGTAAAATTTAAAGGGTTTTCACTTCGTATCCATGTATTGATTTAGTTGAGTTGCTTTCAGTCCTTCAGTTTAGTTATTGTTTTATTCTACCATAGTACATACTCGTCTATTCAAATATACCGATGTCCTTCGACTGCCATCTTTTTATGATGCAGACACAAGTGTTCAGGATAATCAACAGGCATTTCGTTGGGTTCACTTTGCGCTTTAGACAACTTTGGTGAGCCTCCTTACTTTCTGGAGGATTTGGCATTTATATTTCTATTATTTTTGAGATGCCGTAGGTCTTGTCTCGATATATATCCTTGAATTAGAGGCTTCTTAGATATTTAAAGTTGAGGTGTTACTCAGCTCTTTCTTTTATTTAAAGACTGTTTTGCAAAGTATTATTATTATTATTATTATTATTATTATTATTATTATTATTATTGTTATTATTATTATTATTATTATTATTATTATTATTGCAGTTAACTATTTTCAGACATTCTAATTGAATTTATGGTGAGATAAATGTATGTCGTAAGGCTATCATTGCTTGAGTCAGTCTTGTGCTAAGTAGTCAGCCAGGCCAAGTGTTCGTTTGGGGATCGATAATGGTTCTCGAAGGGCCGGCCACGTTCAACGTGTAGGCCAAGGGTGTGACAAACTTAGTATTAGAGCACAAAGTTCAAGAGTCCTAGAGTGTCTATGAAGCCATGTCTGTAGAGTCCTTTATATCTTTGTGAAGCACACCACATCTATAATTAGTAGGCTACGACATTAGGAACATTTCACTTTCTTCTTACTCCTATTCATCTGATAGAGTTTAACTCTATAAATGTTTCTTCTATCTCATGTTTACGTGTGGTTGTGTTAAGAGAAGTTGAAGTGATAGAGTTCCTGAATCTAAAACAGGAAGCGATATGAGGAGCACGATGAGTTTTTTCATGTCCAGGCTATCTCGCCTATCCAATATGGAAGGTAAGACAACTATGTTGGTAGTGGACATGAACATAGCTAGACTCACTAATCATGTGAAACAGATTGAGGAGTATAAGTTAAAGGATAGATAGGACTTTCACAACAAGAGAGCCAAGACATCAAGTAATGAAACTGGCAAGCAAAAGACCGAGAATGGGTATCAGTCATCTTTTGAGCAATGGTCATCTGGACCTACTCCATCTTCAGCTAGTGCACCTGCACCTTCCCCAAGAAACAAAAATGATCTCATGAATTAGAGTTCTAAGAATTTCATAGCTTAGGGTATTTAGTCTTAGGGTAGTGTGGCATAGGGGTTTCGGAGCCCATTTTGTGCTAAGTGTGGTAGGACCCATCCAGGAGAATGTCGTGATGGCTCAAATGGTTGTTTTAACTGTGTGCCAGACAGGTCATTTTATGAGAAAGTTCCCTAAGAATATGCAGGGTAATGGGGGAAATAGAGCCTAATCTTCTTCAGCAGCTGAAGCAGATAGAATACCTAGAGAGGAGCTACTTCAGGAACATGAGGAGTACGAATCGTCTGTATGCTATAGCTAGTCACCAGGATCAGGAGAAATCACCAGATGTTGTCACTGGTATTCTTAAAGTCTTTACTTTTTATGTTTATTCCTTACTTGATCAAGGTGTGAGTTTGTCTTTTGTGACTCCTTATGTAGCCATGACGCTCGCAATTTCCCCCGAACAACTTCTTGAGCCCTTCAGTGTTTCCAGACCCGTTGGTGAGTCTATTCTAGAAGAAAGAGTCTATCATGGTTGTACCATATTTTTCGATCACAAGAACCTTATGGCTGACTTAGTTGAGCTAGATATGGTGAATTTGATGTTATTCTAGGTATGGACTGGCTTCGTGCTTGTTATGCCTCAGTTGATTGCAGAACTCCAATAGTCATGATACATTTTCCTAATGAGCCAGTTTTTTAGTGGATAAGTAGTTCAATAGTGCCTAAAGGTCATTTTATTTCATACCTTAATGCCCACAACTTATTTTTTAAGGGCTGTATCTATCACTTAGTCCTGGTTAATGATTCTAGTTTTGACACACCGCCTATTTAGTCAGTTCCAGTTGTGAGTGATTTTCTAGAGGTCCTTCTATATGAGCTTCCTAGAGTCCTTCCTGAGAGTGAAATAGACTTCGGAATAGATATTTTTCCCGATACTCAACCCATTTGTATTCCGCTATAAAGAATGGCTTAAGCTGATTTAAAAGAGTTGAAAGATCAGTTAAGATCTTCTTGATAAGAGTTTTATTTGACCGAGTGTCTCACCTAAGGGAACTCTGGTCTTATTTGTGAGAAAAGAAAAATAGTTCCCTTTGGATGAGTATTAATTACCGTGAGTTGAACAATGTCACCATAAAGAATAAGTATCCCCTTCCGAGAATTGATGACATTTTCGACCAACTTCAAGGTTCCACTTGGTTCTCTAGGATAGAACTCAGATCTAGCTATCATCAGTTCAAAGTGAGAGAAAGTGACATCCCGAAGACAACATTCAAGACCCGTTATGGTCATTATGAGTTCCTTGTTATATGAGTTGGTTTTACTCACCCTCCTACAACATTCAAGGATCTTATGAACAGATCATTTAAGCACTATCTTGGCATGTTAGTTATTGTATTTATTGATGAAATATTGATTTATTCAAGGAATGAGGAGTACTATGCTAGTCATCTCAGAATAGGCTTCCAAATTCTAAAGGATCAGGAGTTATATGCCAAGTTTTCTAAGTGTGATTTATGGCTTGAAATCGTGGTGTTCTTAGGCCATATTGTGTATGTGAAGGAATTTGACTTGACACTCAGATGATTGAAGCAATGTAGAATTGGCCCAGACCCACATCTCCAACTGACATAAGAAGTTTCTTGGGATTGGCTGGTTACTACTAAAGGTTCGTCAAGGGGTTTTTATCTATTTAGTCCTTATTGATTAAGTTTACTCAAAAAATAGCTAAGTTTTAATGGCCTGAAGATTGTGAGAAAAGCTTTTAGGAATTGAAAACTCGGTTAACCACTATTCTAGTGTTGACCCTACCAGAGGGTACAAAGGGTTTTGTTGTTTATTGCGACGTATCAAGAGTTGGACTTGGTTGTGTATTGATGCAGAATGGTAAGGATATAACATATGCCTCCAGACAGCTTAAGATTCACGAAAAGAACTATCCGACTTATAATTTTGAATTGTAGGCAATAGTTTTTGCTCTCAAGATATGGCGTCACTATCTTTGTGGCATTTACATGATTATGTTCACCGACTACAAGAGCCTCCAGTATGTTTTTAGTCAGAAGGAGTTAAATCTTCAACAAAGGAGATTACTCGAACTACTCACACATTATGATATGAGTATTATATACCATCCAGGTAATGCTAAAGTTGTTGTTGATTCCTTGAGAAGGTTTTCCATGGGGAGTACTGCTCAAGTCGAGGAAGGCAAGAAAGATTTGGCTAAGAAAGTTCATAGCCTTGCACATCTGGGAGTTTGTTTGTTAGATTCCAGTGTAGAAGGAGAAGTCATGATTAATGGGGCCAAATTCTCATTAATATTACAAGTGAAGGAGAAACAGGACAAGGATCCTATTTTACTGGAGTTAAAGGCAAATGTGCATAAGCAGAAAGTTACGGTCTCTGCACAAGGGGGAGATGGTGTGTTTAGGTATCAAGGTAAGCTGGATGTTAAAGTGTGGATGAACTCCCTGAGAGAATCATGGAAAAATCCCATAGTTCCCGATATTCAATTCATCCGGGTGCCACAAATATATACCATTACTTGAGAGAAGTCTATTTGTGGAGTGGCATGAAGAGGTGCACTTCAGAGTTTGTTGCTAAGTGCCCAAATTTACAGCAATTCAAGGCAAAGCATCAACTGCCATGTGGTGTAGCTCAGAATATACTTCTTTTGGAATGGAAGTGGGAGATGATTAATATGGACTTCATTACTGGTTTACCGCGGTCTTATAGGCAACATGATTCCATTTGGGTGATTGTTGATCAGATGACCAAATCGGCCCATTTTTTATTAGTAAAGACTACCAGTACAACAGAAGAGTATTCAAATCTATACATTCTAGATATAGTTCAACTGCATGGAGTCCCCTTGTACATCATTCCAGATAGAGGTGCTCCGTTTACCGCACAGTTTGAAGTCATTTCAAAAAGTTATGGGTTCGAAGGTGAACCTTAGTACTACTTTTCATCCTCAGACCGATGGTCAGGAAAAGTGCATAATTCATACCTTAGAGGACATGTTGAGAGCTTATGTTTTGGATTTCAAAGGTAATTGGGATGATTACTTGCCTCTTATTGAGTTTTCATACAATAAAAGTTACCATTCCACTATTCAGATGGCTCTGTATATGTCTCTATATAGGCGGAGGTGTAGATCTCCTTTTTGTTGGTTTGAGGTTGCAAAGCTGAGTTGATAGGACCAATTTTTTTTCATCAAACCATGGAGAAGGTGAAGACAATTCAGGAGAGGTTAAAAATACCACAGAGTCGTCTGAAATCCTTAACTGATGTTTGAAGAATAGATTTGGAGTTTGAGGTTGATGATTGGGTATATCTTAAAGTTTCACCCATGAAGGGTGTTATGAGGTTTGATATTAAAGAAAAGCTCAGTCCATGATACATTTGTCCTTACAGGATATCCAAGAGGGTTGGTAATGTAGCTTATGAGTTGAAGCTACCATTCGAGTTAGCAACAGTCCATAAAAGGTTTCATATTTCTATGTTAAAGAAGTGCTTGGGTGATCCTGCACTTATGGTGCCTACTGAAAATATTTCAGTAAAGGACAGTCTATCCTATGAGGAGATTCATGAATATTTTAAAACACAATATAGAATGAATTGCACTTTATAATAATTTATTTTTTCTATTTCAAATAAATTAAGTAAAACTTATAAGTTTTTTAAGTTTCCATAACTAAAATTTAAAAATATATGTCTCATATTCATTTTAATATTATGTATAACACATACATTGAATCAAATAACTAATAACATTGGTATTTTTTCATAATATATTTGAAAACTCTTTGTATTAGCAAGATTTTATTATGTAAAATAGTTTTTTATATCATCAAACTTTTGTTATATATATAAGAGTGAAGAGGTAGGATGATCCTTATCACCTTTATGATAAAAATTGAAACGGACCATATTATTTTTTCTGACATACTTTTTTTGACTCAATTAATGTGGAACAATTTTCTTTTTATACGTTTCAAACAGAATGTCACATTTTCATAATAGAAAATTGTTCAACTTTAAAATAATCCTATTACTGTTAATAAAATTATTTACAGTTATGGTCAAGGAATATTTAGACCACAATTTTTAAAAAAAATTATTTCTTTCATAAACTTTATGCAAGTCAATTGGTCTCATATAAAATTGAAATAGAGGATATAACAAAAGGTGATGAGAAAGAAGACTATGCTTTACTTCATATCTTATATAGTATAAAATTGAGAAATAGGCCAAAATAGTCCGTTATCTTTGGGTTAGGACTCAAAGTCATTCTTGACTTTACATATGGAGCAGTAATAGTACATCATATTTGCAATATTACTGCACTTTTGATCCTCCCCCAGTTTTTTCTCTATTTCTCAACATTGATTTTATCCACAATTTATGTATGAAATGTTCAACCATCTTTTTATATATTTAGTAGGAATAATAACTTCTGTGAGAGAAGGTGAGAAGTGGAACACCTTGTTTTGTTTAGTAGAAATGTATTGCAGCTAAAATCAAAAGGTTCATCAAAAAAATTTCACGTGCAGTAGTACAAATTTTCTTTTCTTGCAACGGCATATGTTAAGGTGTTCTTAGTTTAGCTGAAATTATATTTCTACTTAATAGAACAAGGTGTTATTCTTCTCATCTTCTCTCACATGGAGCTATTATTGTTGGTAAAAATATAAAAAGACGATTGAATATTACGTACATAAAATTGTGGACAAAATCAATATTAAAAAATGGAAAAAAGTCTTGGGGAAACCAAAAATGCACTAATATTATAAACACGAGGACTATTACTGGTTCATATGAAAAATCAAGGATGACTATTTTGGGCTTTTTCTTGGACAAAATCAATAAAACATTTAAGAACAAAGAGAGTTTCAAGGGAATTTACATCCATGTTCAAACAATGTACTATCCATATTGAAATAATGTATGAAGAGAATAAAAAATCATTCAAAAATTTATTTGATATAACTTATAGTAACTTAGTAAACTTGTTTATAACTCGTTTTAATTAAATGACATCAACTGATGATAAAGTAATAAACATTTGAATCTTATTTTACATAAATTCTACATATTTTAAATATTTTCAATTAAAAGAGGAATAATTTGTCACTCCCCGAGCCTACACCCTGGGAGGGACTGGACTTCAAGAACCATTGTTGGCCCCAAGCGAACCCTTGGCCTGGCTTACTACTCAGTGGAAGGCTTTACTCAACAAAGATAAATTCATGAAGTAAACTAGAATGTTGTAAATGGAAACATTCAACTGGCCAATAAGGAAACTCAAGTCTTATAATCAAAACAACTCAAATGAACAAGACTAATGAACTAATAATGTCTAACTGTCTATGAAGTCTCTAATATTATGAGGGATATCAGGACAAGACCCCCGATCATCCAAACAACTGAAATGACAAAACATGTTAAAAGGGATCTTCTGAAAAGCAAGGAGGCTCACCAATTGACTCTGAAGCTCAACTGGATCAACAAAGCATTGGATGTTGATCCTGATTACCTGTATCTTCATCATAAAAAGATGGAGGCCAAATGGCGTCAGTACATGGAATGTATGAGCATGTGAGGGGAACTCTAAACAAGACATAAGCTTGAACTGGATTTTGAAAGAAACACTTACCTCATCTCATCTCAAATCATCTCAATATAATGCAGAAATAAAGGTGCAATATAAAGAAAACTTTAAAGCATGTAGATAACAACTCAGTGTATAAAAGACACAACAATAACTTAGTTTTGCATATGAAAATACAAGTAACTCTGTGCGAGATTCTCTAACCGACAACCATCACTATGAGCTATGTGATGATACAGCATCTAACCCATGCTGCCGAGTTGTCCAATACTTTACCGGGGTATAGAACCTACTACTAAGTGGATCTACTAGTCTATGCTAAAAAGCATTAAGGAATCATCTAAAATGTATGACCCTTTCTACCCATGTTGGCTACATGGTTTATGGAGACTTGAGTTATCTGACCTCGTCCCCATATCGGTGTTCAATAATACTCCCAAAATGTAACTAGCTCATATCTTTAAAAACATAACTTTTTTTGTGGTGAGATTATTACTCAAAAGATCTTTCTTTTAAAAGAGATGGTACTAAAACTGCTCATGAAAACTCTTTTGGAAAGGGGTGTTTCCTCTCATCTTAAATGTGAAAACATTTACTCTTTGGGAATACTTAGTTCCCATATATCATTTTAAAGAAATGAACTTGGCTCTTCTCTTTCTCAAACTCAATTCTTAAGTCTTTAATACAAGTTTAAAATGATTGCAAAAGACTTTTGAAATAACTTGAAGAACTCTCAATACTTGATTCTTAACTCTATCTTGAATTTGAATTTATGGATTCAAGATTATGATTTGGAATGTAGGACCTCTCGATGATCTAGGAAGGTTAAGATAATTGTTCATAAGAACGAGCGAAGATCCAAGCTAAAGAACACTGGCACGATGCAGATATAGAATTTAAATTTTGGTCGCATAAATATTATCGGGGCAGAGGACTCTGTATCCTCTCCGCGATGCGGCTATGGAATTATTTTTTTGGTCAAGTAACTATTTTCAAGGCAGAGGACTCGGTATCCTCTCCGAGATGCGGATAGGGGATAATTTCCTGGGGGAATGAAATTCTATGCACCTTCGCGACGCGGACTTAGGTGAAATTATTTGCCCGATCTTTTCCTCTCCTCCCAAACTCGATTCAACTCCACCCAAAACAGTTTCATCAACTAGATCTTCGAAAATTCACAAACCCAGAACGACTCCAATGAACCCACAGTAAAATTAACCAAGGAACTCAACTTGTTTATAAAAAAAGCTTACACGTCAAGAACTCAAAAGCTTCCAATTATGGCTAAAACTTAAGAACATCAAATTCTTGAACTTCAAGAATGAAATTTCACTAAAATAATATGATTGGCATGTGGGTGAACGAATCCAACACTATGAGAACTCACATACCTCTTTAGGAATCAACCCTTGGTGAAACGACCTTCGATTCCGCAAGAAATCTCCAAGAACGCCTTGACTTTTCTTATTTTCTCCTCTTCTTGAACTATTCTCAAAACTCTAGGCGTGATTTAGGAATGTGTAAACTGAACAAAATCAGTTTAGACCCCTAATTATTTACTAAAAATGAATTAACTTGATTGGGTAAGTAAAAGATTACAATACCCCTCTTAAATTCGGGTAACTTTCCTTAACTTGACAGCCCGACTTCAAATGCGTGTATCTCTGTCATACGAGCTTGAAATTTAGTAAACTCGGTGGCGTTGGAAAGAGGTTTCCAAGACCTTCCATTTGATTTCTTATAGCCCACCTAACTCATCCTGTACTAAAAGGTATGGTCGTTTGAAGTTGAGCCAAAACTTATACTTAGCATAACTTGCCAAAATTTCTAAATTCACTCTTTCAAAAAATGGTTCTTTCTTATTTTAGTTCTTTCTAAGGCGGGATGTTACAATATCTCCCCATTGGGTTCATTCGTCCTCGAATGAGATTACTCTAAGTAGGCAAGGGAGTAACATCTAACATTCAGCTCAACCACCAAACATGCAATATATAATATAAAATGTCAACTTAAATAAATGCCAAGAAAAGGTTAGTACCTTAATTTGGAATTTCTCAAGATTCGAAGAGATGTGGGTATCTATTCTTCATATCCTCCTCAGCTTCCCAAGTAGCTTCCTCAACAAACTGATTCCTCCACAGAACCTTGATTGATACTACCTCCTTCATTCTCAACTTGTGAACCTGGCGATCTAGAATCTGAACAGGAACTCCTCATAAGATAAGTTATCCTTAATACCAATATCTTCAGTAGGTATGATAAGTGAAGGATCGCCCATACACTTCTTCAACATAGAAATGTGAAATACCGGATATACCGCTGCTTACTCTTGGGGTAGCTCTAACTCATAAGCTACATTGCCAATCCTCTTGGATATCCTGTAAGGGCCAATATATCGGGGACTAAGCTTCGCCTTCTTGCAAAACCTCATAACACCTTTCATGTGTGAAACTTTCACGTAAACCCAATCATCTACTTCAAACTCTAAGTCTCTTCTCCTAACATCTGTATAGGATTTCTGACGACTCTGTGTTGTTTTTAATCTCTCTTGAATAACCTTCACTTTTTCTATAGCATGATGAACAAAGTCTAGTCCTATCAACCCAGCTTCACCAACCTCAAACCATCCAATAGGAGATCTGCATCTTCTCGCATAAAGAGTCTCATCAGGAGCCATATGGATGCTAGAATGATAACTATTGTTCTAGGCAAACTCAATGAGAGGTAGGTGATAATCCCAATTACCCTTCAAATCGATCACACAAGCCCTCAACATATCTTCTAAAGTCTGAATGGTGCGCTCTGCTTGGCCATCAGTCTGAGGATGAAAAGCAGTACTCAAGTTCACCTTTGAACCCAAACCTTTCTGTAATGACTACCAAAATTGTGCAGTAAATTGTGCACCTCTATCTGAAATAATGGACACCGGAAATCCATGAAGTCTGACTACCTCTTGAATATATAACTTAGCATAATCTTCTGCTGAATGGGTGCTTTACCAGTAAGAAATGGGATGATATAGTTATTTGATCTACAATAACCCAAATTGAATCATGTTACCTGCGAGACCGTGGTAAACCTCTAATGAAATCCATATTGATCATCTCCCACTTCCATTCCGGAAGGTCTATATCCTGAGCCATACCACCGAGCCTCGGGTGCTCTACCTTAACATGTTGGCAATTCGGGCACTTAGTAACGAACTCTGCAATACACTTCTTCATATTACTCCACCAATAGACTTCTCTTAAATCATGATACATCTTTATGGAACCCGGATGGATAAAATATATGGAGCTATGAGCTTCCTCCATGATCCTCTCTTGGAGTTCATCCACCCTTGGTACACACAATCTACCTTGATACCTCAATACATCACCTACCCCTTGTTCAAAAGCCAACACTTTTTGCTTACGAACAATTGCCTTTAGTTCAAGTAAAATAGGATCTTGGTCTTGTTTTTCTTTCACTTCAGACACTAATGATGATTCAGCCACATTTATCACCACTACTCCTCCCTCGTTGGAATCCATTAGTCGAACTCATAATCGTGCAAGTCTATGTACATCTTTTGCTAACTCGTTCTTGTCTTTTTCAACATGGGCGGTACTACCTATAGACAATCTTCGCAAAGCATTAGCAACAACATTGGCCTTACCTGGGTGATAGAGAATACTCCTGTCATAATCCTTGAGTAATTCAAACCACCTCCGTTGTCTGAGATTAAGCTCTTTCTGACTAAAGACATACTGAAGGCTTTTTTGATCGGTGAGTACATCCACATGAACGCCATAAACATAGTGACGCCAGATCTTCAAAGTGAACGCTACCGCAGGACACTCTATATAATGGGTTGGGTAATTCTTCTCGTTAATCTTAGGTTGTCCGGAGGCATAAACTATGACCTTTCCATTCTGCATTAACACACAACCCAAACCGACTCTGGACGCATCACAATATACCACAAAACCTTGCGTACCCTCTAGTAAGGTCAATACTGGGGCAGTAGTCAACCATTTTTTCAATTCCTGAAAGCTTTTCTCACAAGCTTCAAATCATTGAAACTTAACTGTTTTCTGAGTTAACTTAGTCAATCGGGATGAAATAGAAGAAAACCCCTCGACGAACCTTCTATAATAGCCAGCCCATCCCAAGAAACTCCTAATGTCATTTGGAGACGTGGGTCTAGGCCAGCTCTGCACTGCCTCTATCTTTTGAGTGTCCACTCTAATCCCATCACCAAAAAAAATATGGCCTAAGAATGCCAGACTCAAGCCAAAATTCACACTTTAAAAACTTAGCATATAACTCCTTATCCTTGAGTGTTTGAAGAACTATTCTGAGATGATTAGCATGATCTTCCTCATTCCTCAAATAGATTAGAATGTCATCAATGAATACGCTAACAAACATATTTAAATAAGGCTTGAATACTCTGTTCATAAGGTCCATGAATGCTACAAGAGCATTGGTCCAACCAAAGGACATAACTAGGAACTCATAATGACCATAGCGGGTCCTGAAAGCGGTCTTAGGGATATAACTTTCTCTTACTCTCAACTGATGATAGCCAGATATAAGGTCTATCTTAGAAAAAACAAGTGGCACCCTGAAGTTGATCAAAGAGATCATCAATTCTCAGAAGAGGATACTTATTATTGATAGTAACCTTGTTCAACTGACGGTAATCTATGCACATTCTAAGAGAACCATCTTTCGTTCTCACAAATAAGACCGCACCACCCCAAGGTGAGACACTTGGTCGAATGAAACCTTTCTCTAGGAGATCTTTCAACTGCTCTTTTAACTCTTTCAACTCTGCTGGTGCCATTCTATATGGAGGAATCAAGATAGGATGAGTATTGGGAATAATATCTATATCGAAGTCTATTTCTCTCTCAGTAGGGACTCCGGGAAGATCATCTGGAAAGAATTCTAAAACCACATTATCAACTGAAACTGACTGAATAGGTGGTGTCTCAACACTAGAGTCATTAACTCGGACTAAGTGATAGATGCACCCCTTGGAAACTAACTTTATAGCCTTAAGGTATAAAATGAAACGACCCTTAGGCACTGCTGAACTGCTCATCCACTCTATAACTGGCTCATTAGGAAACTGGAACTTAACTACTCGAGCTCTACAATCCACTGAGGCATAACAGGCATGAAGCCAGTCCATACCTAGAATGACATCAAAATCTACCATATCTAACTCAACTAAGTCAGCCATGGTGTTCTTGTGATTGACGAAAATGGTACAATCACGATAGATTCTCTCAGCTAGAACCGACTCACCAACAGGTGTAGAAACACTGAAGGGCTCAAGAAGTTTCTCAGGAATAACATTAAAATTCATCGCAACATTAGAAGTCACAAAAGATACACTCGCTCCTGGATCTAGCAAAGCATAAACATCAGAATTAAATTCTTTGATCATACCAGTGACAACATCTGGAGAATTCTCTTGCTCTTGGCGACTAGTGATAGCATACAGACAGTTCGCTCCTCCGCCTGTCCCTGAAACAGCTCATCTAGGTGTAGCTCTGTCTGGTGGAGTAACTGAAAAAGATTGGGCTTTATTGCCCCTATTTCCACCGCCCTGCCTGTTCTTAGGGCACTCTTTCATGAAGTGACCCTCTTGACCACACTTGAAACAACATGTGGAGCCATCACGACATACCCCTGAGTGGGTCCTACCCCACATAGAACATGCATGAGTCCCATTACCTCATTGTGCCACACTACCCTAAGACTGTGCAGGTCTAACTCTAAGATTTTATGAATTGTGATTATTGAACTCACCTATGTTCCTTGGTGCAGGTGCACTACCAGATGATGGAGCAGGTCCCTTTTGCTTATGTTGGAAAGATGACCGGTAGGCATTACTCTTCTGCTATCTGGACTCATTCCCTGTCTTAGATTTCTTGTTCCGAAACTCCTCTCTATCTCTCAACTTATCCTCCTCAACCTGTTGCACATGGATCATCAGCCTTGCTATGTCCATGTCCCCTATTAGCATAGCTGCCTTTCCCTCTTTACTTGATAGACGAGACAACCCAACAACAAACAGACTCATCCTACTCCTCATGTCAGCAACCATATCCGGGGCATAACGGGAAAGTTTGGTGAACTTAAGGCTATACTCATGCACACTCATAGATTCCTACTTAAAAGTGAGGAATTCTCTTACCTTTGAATCTCTTAGCTCACGGGGAAAGAAACGCCCCATGAAGGCACTCTCGAACACAGCCGAACTCACAATCGATGCACCCTCAACTCTACCCTTCTTGCATTGGTCAAATCAGATTCTAGAAACAACCTTTAGTTGGGATGCAACTAGTTCCACTCTCTCCGCATCAGCAACATGCATAATCTCAAAAACCTTCTAAAGCTTTTTAACACAGTTTTCCGGATCCTCAGTGACACTTGAACCAGTGAAGCTTGGAGGATTCAACCTTAAGAACTCACGGATTCTCGACGTATCAGCCACATCCTGTCGAACCCCTCTTTGTCGCCTAACTTTGTTGGTCACAGCTTGACTCAACATCCGGATAGCTTTCCGAAACGCAACATTAGTGACCTCTCCTTGGGATTGCACTTCTTGTGCATTAGGTAACCCTTGAGCCTCAACATTCCTTCTAGCAGGACGACCTCAGACAGCTCTTCATGGAGGCATGATCTGAAAGATATGCGCAAGCATGAGTTAGAAAGAAACTTTTATAGAGATGAACTATATCGCACGAAAAGAGTACAAAAGAAGTGAGATAGTTTCTAAATATTACAGCCACTTAATTATAGATGTGGCGCGCTTCACACCGATAACTAGGACTCTATCGACATGGCTTCATACACTTCCTAGGACTCCTGAACTCTGTGTTCTGATACCAAGTTGTCATGTCCCGAGCCTACACTCTGAGCGGGACTGGCACTCGAAAACCATTGTTGGCCCCAAGCGAACCCTTGGCCTTGCTTACTACTCAGCAGAAGACTTTACTCAACAAAGATAAATTCATGAAGTAAACTAGAATGTTGTAACTAGAAACATTCAACAGGCCAATAAGGCAACTCAAGTCTTATAATCAAAACAACTGAAATGAACAAGACTAGTGAACAAATAATGTCTAACTATTTATCAAGCCTCTAATACTATGAGGGATGTCAGGACAAGACCCTCGATCATCCTAACAACTGAAATGACAAAACATGCTAAAAGGGATCCTCCGGAAAGCAAGGAGGCTCACCAAATGACTTTGAAGCTCAACAGGATCAACGAAGCGCTGGATGTTGATCCGGGTTACCTTTATCTGCATCATAAAAAGATGCAGGCCAAATGGCGTCAGTACATGGAATGTACGAGCATATGAGGGAAACTCTAAACAAGACATAAGCTTCAACTGGAATCTGAAAGAAACACTTACCTCATCTCAACTCAACTCATCTCAATATAATGCTGAAATAAAGCTGCAATATAAAGAAAACTTTAAAGCATGTAGATAACAACTTAGTGTATAAATTACACAACAATAACTTACTTTTGTATATGAAAATACAAGTAACTCTTTGGGAGATTCTCTAACTGACAACCATCACTATGAGCTATGTGATGATACAGTGTCTAACCCACGCTGCCAGAGCTGTCCTATACTTTGTCGAGGTATAGAACCTACTACTAAGTGGATCCACTAGTCTATGCTAAAAAACATAAATGAATCATCTAAAAAGTATGACCCTTTCTACCCGCGACACGGAGAGGGGATAATTTACTGGGGGACTGAAATTCTAAGCCCCTTCGCGATGCGGACCTTGGCGACTAGATCTTCGAAAATCCACAAACCCAGAATGACTCCAATGAACCCACAGTAAAATTCATCAAGGAACTCAACTTGTTTACAAAAAAACTCACACCTCAATAACTCAAAAGCTTCCAATTATGGCTAAAACTTAAGAAAATCAAATTCTTCAACTTCAAGAACGAAATTTCACTAAAATAACATGATTGGTGCGTGGCTGAACGAATCCAACACTATGAGAACTCACATGCCTCTTTAGGGATCAACCTTGGCGAAACGACCTTCGATTCCGCAAGAAATCTCTAAGAACACCTTGACTTTTCTTCTTTTCTCCTATTCTTGAACTATTCTCAAAACCCTAGGCGTGATTTAGGATTGTGTGAACTGAACCAAATCAGTTTAGACCCCAAATAATTATTAAAAGTGAATTAACTTGATTGGGTAAGGAAAAGACCAAAATACCCCTCTTAAATTTGGATAACTTTCCTTAATTGGATAGCCCGACATCAAATGGGCGTATCTCCCTCATACGAGCTCAAAATTTAACAAACTCGGTGGCGTTGGAAATAGGATTCCAAGACCTTTCATTTGATATCTTATAGCCCACCTAGCTCATCCTGTACTAAAAGTTATGATCGTTTGAAGTTGAGCCAAAACTTATACTTAGCAAACTTGCCAAAATTTCCAAATTCACTCTTTCCAAAAATGGTTCTTTCTAATTTTAGTTCTTTCTAAGGCGGGATGTTACAGAATCTTCCATACCAATTATAGTATATGTAAATAAAAGTAAATTACGTAATGTATTTAAAGGAGATAAGAACTATTTTGATTTATAGAGATATGTCATATGTGAATTGTCATAATGAAACAACATAAAAATTATAATAGATAATTTATTTATAGTTGAAAATTACTTATGAAAAATGGAGTACAAACTATGTATTTAAATATGTTTATGTCATATACATATTAGTGTAAAGAAATTTCACACTATAAATTTATTTACTTATTTTAATATGTAATTTATTTTATTATAAAAATTTACAAATTTGATGTTTTATGAAAAATTGGTATGAATATTTTTATATCACCTCATATTAATATGTTATTTACTTTATAATATAGAGGAATATTACTTAAAATAAGTTATCACGTCAATTAACCATATAAATCATAATATCTTGATATAAAAATTTAAAAAATAACATCACGTATATCAATTTTGTAGGTCTTAACAAATCATTAATTTAGAATCATCTTTAGACCTATAAAAATCATTATTATGTTGTAAAAATAAAAAAATATTCTACATTTGCTTAATAGATATTTTTGGTTTAATGAACATTTTACACTATAAAAAAAGAAAAAAATCATACAACGTGTAATATCTCATTAAAATAGACTAATTATTAATCTATATTCAAAACATTCAAGATAAAAAATGTGATTGAAAATGTGGGTCCATATTAAATGTCACATCATTTGGATACACATGGCATTTGGGAAAAAATATTTGGTTGTTTTGTCATTATAAATCTATTACCACTTTTTTGATGCAATAACATTGAAACAAACATTCTAGAATTTTTGTGAAATGACAAATTTTCCCTTGGTCTTCCTCAACTTGGCTCTTCTATATAATAGAAATATATGATATATGATTTTCTCTTTTGTTCTTTTCTTATTTTTTATTTTTTTTCTTTTTTTCATTTTATCCTCTATTAGAGATACCATCTAGTAGTATTTTTTTAAAAAATTTATTTCTTCTTCTTTGTTTTTTGGCCTTTTCCCCTTTTTTTGTTAATTTACCATCTTTCAATTTTCTTCTCTCTTTTATATATATATATATATATTTTTAAAACCAAAATAAATACAAAAAAATAAAATATTAACTAACTACTTTCCTATTTTGTGACATTTGATTATTCCTATTTAATGGAACTTGACAGATAAGTTGTCACGACCCAGACCGCCGTGATTGGCACCCACACTAACTCTCCGGTGGGAGAACCACTACTACAATCCGACTAAGCAACTTAAAGAAACTAAAACATTTAAAGATACGGAAGCAGGTTTAAATGACAAATTAAATATGGAGTTCCCATAAACTCCGAAAGTTTAACAAAACAACTAAGCATAACCCTCGCGGAAATTCAACCTCTAGAACCTGAAAGTCATTGTACCAAAACTCTACTAATCAACAAGTCTAAGAAAAAAGGGGTGCAACCCCAAAACTAAACATAAGCAAAATGTATGAACATCTAGTCTGAGTCCGAAAAGAATGGACAAAATCTAAAGATGGATCCATGGTAGCCTGAAAGAACTCGCTCACCCTCGAATCCGGCCTCGGTCAATGATCTCCTAACTGAGGTCTGTTAGTAGCCGCCTGAAGATGCCTTGTACTCAACAAAGAAAGAGCAAGTGCAGTATCAGTACACGAAACTATGATGTACTGGTAGGATCACGCGACTACTCCAGTAAGCAAAATATAAGCAAGTAATTACAACACAGTAAACACACATATACAAAATGCATAATTCAATTATCATTTTAGGAGTAATATACAATTCCCCAATATATAGGTAGATATGAATGTAATAATCACAAGTGGTCCTCTCATGGAACCCACACCCAAACTGTTAGTGTATCGGAACGTGACACCCGATCGAATATACATGTGTCGGAACGTGACACCTGATTGAATGTATGTGTCGGAACGTGACACCCGGTCCAATGTATGTATCAGAATGTGACACCCGGTCCAATGTATGTATCAGAACGTGACACCCGGTCCAATGTATGTGTCGGAACGTGACACCCGGTCCAGTCAGTACCATCATAGTCACAATCTCACCCATTATGAACAGTACATATAGTCACACAGTCAAGTAACAGGTTTATGGCATGTAATTGTTCGCACATAAACATTTCATTAGATTCGATTCAGATTTCCCTATTCACATACATGCATACATACAATGAAGCAATTAACCGACATATATCACACAACAGGATATCAAACGATCACCTACCTCAAAACTAAGCCTGAATACTCCTAAGACACTTGAGCCTACCCTTTCCGGAGTCTTTCAGCCTGTTCTTCGTCTAAAACAATCAATTAATGCAAGGATCAATAAACGAGGCCTAATTTATCCGGATTATAACAAAATATCAACCCAAGGCCAAACCCATGATCCTAATGCACAATTAGGGCTTTTCCCACCATTAACTTAAGGCCAAAACCCTTCCCCGATGATAATTACCCAAGATTCTAAGTTCTAAGAATCGAAATACGGATTAGAGGAGTAATTATCTTACCTTTAGCGCTAGAATTCATGGAAATCTGACAAGAAACTACCCTGGGTCGTCCCTTAGCTCTTAATAACGAAGTTTTGCAGAAAATAACGTTTTTGAAGTTTTTCCCCGATTTAAGTCGCGACTGTCCCGCCACAGCGGAACCCATTCCACCTCAGCGGCCCCGCCCTGGAAGGATTAATCCCGCTCCGGCGGCTTGCACGGAGACAGAACCTTGGAACTTGAGTTCCAAGCTCCCATTTCGCAACACACCTTCAATCCTTGACGTTCTAAAACCACTCTTTCACGCCAAGATCAGTTTCAGGAGTTTTACTCGCCCAAATACAATTCCGTTAAGCCGTACAGGCTCCTTAACGTCTTGGCTATCCACTCATGTGATCAAACTCATAATTAAATCCCCCATCGATTACCGGATTGCGCTAGACCTCACCTTACTCAGATTTGATGCAAGTCTGACCTAGGCTAGAAATTTCCAAGTTACTACTCAGAAATTTTCTGGCCCAATTCCTTCCTCATTGGCTTATCCATAACAACGGAAATAGTTCGTTACATAAGTTTAACGTAATCTTGTAAAATAAAAGAAGGACTTTCTTATATACTCATGTCACTACTTCTTCGTTGTCGGTCTATGATACATACTGGTACACGCGGTTTTGTTCTCATATTACGCTTATTGCACTCTTTTGTGGTGCATATTAAATTTCGAGTATGAGTGCACCAATGGAGCTTTTGAGTCTATGTTTTGATCATCTTGGAGTTCTGGTGAGCTGCTTGAATATTCTGCGGTTCACACTTTCATCTATCTCTTTTTATTAGGTTATTTTGATATTCCGGTAGGACGTTTTTTTTGTCTAGACTTGTCATATAATTTAATACTTGTAGCATCTTCTACAAGCTCTTGTACTTATAACACTAAATCTTGAGATATTGCTTGTTACTTACTTTTCCACATTTCAACTTGAATCGGTTAACTTATTGGGTTTGTTTACCAATCAGTAGGGGATATAAGTGATATTATGATTTGTGTTTTTGAATCGTGACATTGTTCTCTTATTGTTACGTCCCATTCCAGTAAGAAGAGCAAATTCTGCCAATCCAAATTGAAGTTGTAACCCATTAACATAATTCAGTATTTTTTTTTTATGAAAATCATAAATGTCAAATATAGTATATGCAAATCTAAAATCACATAATTATGTTATTTTTTAATTAATTGATTATTGTAGTCTAGTTTTTTAAAAAATAATCTAAATGTAGTTAGTTATTAGTTTATTTTTTTATATTTATTAATTTTTTTAAAAAGAAAAAAAATTAAAAGATGGTAAACCAACAGAAAAGGGAAAAAGGACAAAAAAAATAAAGATGAAGAAATAAACAAATAACAAAAAAAACTACCAAATGGTATCTCTAATAAAAAATGAAAAAAAAAATGATAAACGAATAAAAGAGAAAATAAAAATAATAAATGAGAAAAGAACATAAGTATTGAACAAAAATATTTTTTTTTTAAAAAGGTAAAAATATAGAAAGAGAAAAAAGAAGAAGAAAATAAACTAATAAAAACACAAAACAAAAACAAAGAAATAATAAAAATGTTACGAAATTCTATCTCTATTAAAGAATAATATGAAAAAAGAATAAAAATAATAAATGAGATAAGAATAAAAGAGAAAATAAATATAGTAATTAAGAATAGAACAAACCTAGTTAATTTTATTTTCTTAAAAAAGTAAAAATATAGAAAGCGACAAAAATATAAAAAGAAGATAAACTAACAAAAAAAGCAGAAATAGAAAAAATATTACCAAATGGTATCTCTAATAATGGATAAAATAAAAATAATAAACGAGAAAAGAATAAAAGAGAAAATAAAAATAATAAATGAGAAAGAACAAAAGAAATTAATGATAAGACAAAAAAACAGTAGATGAGAAAAAAAACAAAAATAATTTTTGATAAGACAAAAGACTTATCACGACCCAGTTTC
The DNA here is from genome assembly GCA_029582245.1 of Solanum etuberosum. Classification (NCBI taxonomy): domain Eukaryota; kingdom Viridiplantae; phylum Streptophyta; class Magnoliopsida; order Solanales; family Solanaceae; genus Solanum; species Solanum etuberosum. Next base: position 42,303 of record JAJONR010001974.1, on the reverse strand, counting down.
TTGAGTCATGATGATACCTACTATAACCCACCAGTAGGTAACTCAACCAGTACTCAGAATGACAAGTAATGAATACAAGAGTAGAACTAGAAAGAAATAACACTAGCAATAAAGATAAGACAGAAACGAAAGTAAACCAAAAACTATATATATATAAGAAACACTCCCAAAACCTGAAAGTTACTAGTTCAAATCTGTCTAATATGAACATATACAAATCCCAAAAGTGGACCAAAACAAGTCGTCTCAAGGGAAAAAGAAAGGAGACAAGCTAATCTAGGACGCCAAGTGCTGACCCTCGTCTGCGATATCAGTCTGTAAGCTGCAAAAGATGGAACGAACGATCCCCAATGATAACTTGTACTAGGACCTGCCTCACAAAATAGATGTGGTGTGTAGCATAAGTACCAAAACAGTGATAGTCAATAGACATCATAGGCCAACCAAGCAAGAAAGGTAAAAACATTCTGAAAAGATAGAATCTAGACACAAGTAGAGGTCAAAGTTGATATGAAAGAAAGCACACGAGCAAACTGAAAGTAAATCCAAGTAAAACTAAACTAAACCTAATTGGACCCCATAAGCCTAGAAGGTACACTTGTGCGCTAGCTAAAATAAATCCCAAATGGAACCTATAAGCCCAATAGGTACATCGATTAACTATGAATACGAGAGTGAAGTGCCTCAATCAAGCTCCAATAAATGTACTCCGAACCTCGAACCTCAAGTGATGACCTCTAACTAGATATAAAGGCCTCAAACCGTAAAGCATCAGCCTTAGACGCGGAATAACGACCTAAAACCGTCAACATCAGCCTCGGACTAGATATAAAGGCCTCAAACCGTAAAGATCGGCCTCAAATCGGATATAATCATAGTGTCTGTCAACTCCCAGCCTGGATAGTAAGAGTGACAATAGGCGTGTCTACTCCAAAGAGGATTCCAACATTAGAACTAAGTCATTGTGGATCGACGTCCCCCCACAAGCATCCACAACAGGCTCCAAGCACAGAACAAACCAATCTCAAGTAATCACGAAAACACGAAACTTCGGTAACACATCGTAGACATAGAGATATGGAGGGAAGGAAGAAAGGTCTAGAAAGCTCCACAAACGCCTAAACTAAGGCTCATACTGTCAGACTCAAATCTCCTATTGCAGTCCACGGGTTTCTAGTCCATCCAAAACTATGTTAGAGACGATAACGAGGCCACAAGGCTTGTGAGTCTAAGGCAACACTAATTTATCCTAGACTAAGGCCAAACATGCTTCAAATAACAAATAACAACGCAAGTCATTCACAATCGCATGCGGTAACACACATAAAACCCCTACTAGCACAGTACTACCCGTGAAACAGTGGTGATCAATCCTAAAAGAGGGTATCTCTGAAGAGAAGTAAGAACAACTAGGTACACGCCAAAAATTCACACTTATAATCATGAATTCGTGCATTTAGGCTCAATCTAATTAAAAAGGAAGCCATTGCCTACCTATAGGCCAATTGTTCGCGCTTCAAATTACTATACCGAATATTTTCATTTTGGAACGCCCTCCAAACTCTTCCACTCTATTCAAAATAGGATCAGAACGTCACAACGGTCATTTAGACACCAAAATATGATAAAACACAAAGAAACTAATTTTTGAGTCAAATAGGAATTGTGGGACCCGCGCTGGATTTCTAGAATTGACTTCTTTAAGAATTCCTAACCTATGCTTGAGCTTGTGTTCCAAGATTGAACATAATAGATGCTCGAAATAGCGAACAACAACAACATGCAAGAAAGAAACAATTGAGATAAAAACATTACTTGAGACAAGAATTTTGATGAAAAATTCACCTCGAAAAGAGGTTCACCAACAATATCCAGTCACTCGCAACAAATCACCAATAATTCCGGACACGTGGGTCTTTGATTCACTCAAATTCGAGCTAAAATGAGGGAGAAAACTCAATTTCATTTCTTGAAGCTAGAGCTTGTCGCGTCTAAGTCTTATGAGGGAGAAAACAAATCACCATTTCTTGAAGCTCATCACCGCAATCGCGGAGACCAAGGCCCAAGATCATGGCCTATCGAAAGATGACCATTGCTAACGCAGAGGAAATCCCGCGGATGCGAAGGAAAGGGAAGTCTAAGTCCCACGAACACAATCAAGTCTCCACGAACTCAAAGGGTCGCAAGCGGAGACAGGACCATGCGAAGTCCGTGGCCAGGCCAGTGGTCTCCACGATCGTAATCCTCAGCTTACGATCGCGTAGGCTAAAAATGGCCTGCACCAGTTAATGCATATCAACTGGTTTGAGAAGTTCCAAATATCCGATGGGGATTTCCGAATTCATTCAACATCCCATGCACACAAATGAGATATGCGATCCTACCAAATTTGATATTTTGGATGCAATGGAGTAGTCAAAATTCCCATTCGAGGTCATTAAGGAAAAAAAATGGGTCCCACCCTCAAACACTATTTTAAACAAAAATCCACAAGGGGGCTTGGAATTAGACCGAGAGCCTTGGGATCCAAATAAAGGGTCATTCTAGACCAAATTATACATTTTGGAGCTAACTACGGTGATGAAATTCTCATACATGCTTGTTTACTGAGAATGTTGATTAAAGTAAAACTTAGGCTTTAACTTGAAAGTTAAAATGCCTAATTGCACAGAGTCACACTTAAAGCCTCATGAGTCGTGTCGACCATGCTATTGGCATAAAATGACCCTTCCAAAGCGGATAGATTCGTCAGAATTGGATTATGCGGTTATCTTCTTGCATTTTTTTTAATCAAAACTGACCATTCAAGATTCAAAAGCCTCTAAAATACTAAAACTCACACAAAAACCAAACAAAATGATCAGGTGGCCGAACTGTCAGTCCCAGCGAGTTATAAATGACTTGAGGTCCCTACTTGAATTCTCTAAATGATTAACATGTGGCATAAGAACATCAATGGCCTGGAGGTCGCTACAACATCCACAATAAAAAGGACTTTCGTCCAAAATAGTAAGAGTCAAAAAGTACCTCAAGGCTCAAACAAGCCAGGGAACTCCTCCCACATATCATTCTAGGGTCTGCAAGGTTACCTTCTCAACAGGAAGATGCCTCCAACGTATCTTAACCATAGGGATTACTCTGTAACGCAACCGGCGCACGTATTTTTCTAGAATGACAACTATCTCCTCCAGAAAAGTCAAGTGGTAATCTAGCTCTATTGTGTCATACCGAAGCACACGAAACCCATCAGGAACATAACTCCGAAACATCAAAACATAGAAAACTGGGTGGATAGTTGAGAATACTAGAGGTAGAGCCTACTCATATACAACCTCACCAACTGTCTGGAGGATATCAAAAGGCTCTACATACCTAGGGCATATATTGCCCCTCCTCCTGAATCTCATCACGCCGTTCATGGGTGACACGCAGAGAAAGACTCCATCACCCACTAAAAACCTCAAAACCTTCTTTCTACGATCAACATAACTCCTATTCCTACTGTAAGCTTTTGCGTAGACCTTATATTTGTACTAGAAAATTAAATAATTATATATGTATATTAACTTGTGAATCCCTAACAAAATTATTGGTGGTTCAATAGTAAGAAATAGACCGTGGAAATGCTTTTCATGCTAGAGTTATCGGTTCAAACCCGCCTCTTTTTATTTTAAAGAAAATTTAGAATTCCCAAACACTTGGCTCCGCCTCTGCCAACAATAACCAAATTACTCATGATAGTTATCACCATCACCAATTGCCATATAAAATTTAAAAATATTTCTTTAATATAATATTAATAAATTTAATGTTCTATTTGAATTTTATGTTTATTATATTTTAAGCAAAGACAAATTTTATATATTCAAATGTTGAGAAAACAGAATAATCTTAACTATTTATGTTACGACCCAAAAATGGACGTGATGACACTTTTCTTTTCCCACCAATAAAAGTCAGCCTCAACACAACGAGAATGAAAGGAAAGCAGAAAACAGTAAAAACAAGAACAAGATAAAGTGGGAAACTTATTCTTCTATTAAAACCCCAGAAATCGGGTTGTCACGTGTAGAATCCATTAAATACATAAGTGCGGAATTAAGAAATAAATATAAATCTTTGTTTCTCAAATAGAAAAAAGTGTAAGGAAAGGAAAAAGAGGGCCCGCCAAATGACAAGAAACTACCTCTTCAAGTCCTCGACGAACCTCGAGATAAATAAAAGAAGAAAGATATCACACGGGTATGGGTTCGGCACCTACGCAAGTGTAGAAGCAAGGGGTGACCAACAACATGGTACCCGGTAATCAACCTACTAAACAAAGCAGCTAGCTAGAAATTGAATACCCCTTTACACTCTAATCGAACCTTCTCAAACTACAACCTGCATAAAAATCAGCCCAACCTAGCAATTCTACAATTGGCTCAGAGGCCCAATATTCACAGTTCAACAATTACCAAATCAAATAAGTCAATATCAATAAAGAGTAGATCCGTCAAACATAACAAGCACATCAATTATAATTCATAAGTAAGTAACGCATATGCATCAAGTGTATCAAGTAAAAATGATCATCACTAGCTGGAGCCATTTCACATCGACTTTAACATTCACCGGCATACATCGGCACAACAACACTCATCGGCAAAGACCTCGGCATAATAACACTCACTGGTAAAGACCTCGGTATGATAACACTCACCTCTGTCATGACCGAGGCCAACAACCTGGACGTAACAGGAACTCAAGAACCATTTCTAATCCCCAAGGGAACCCTTGGTTTGACTACATGGCTTACATGGCTCCAAACAATACGCGGAAGCTTAAAATAAGTGAACACTTAGACAGTTAAGAAAGTCTTAAAATACTGTCTTACAAATATTTAACATGAGTCATAAGTTAAATAAAACAGCCTAGGAAAAATAATGGAAGCATCTAAATGTATCTTTCTATGAAGCCTATAACAAAATAAGATAGATGTTGGGACAAGACCCACAACACCACCAATACTACTAAGCTAAATTAAAATGGAGTCTCCCAGAAGCAAGGAGGCCTCACAAAAAACTGTCTGCGAGTGAGTAGTGATCTCAACAAAATGCCTGATGATGAGCCTGAGCACCTGTCTCTGCATTATGAAACGGTGCAGGTCGAATGACGTCAGTACATTGAATGTACTGGTAAGTGATAAGGTTAGAGTAAACAATTAGCTGGCTTGAATAACTGAAAGCAACATAATTGAATCAATACATCAATATGAAGTGAAAACCATTTAAGCTTTACAATAAAATATACAATGAAAGCAACATGAAAAATAACATATTTCAGTTTTTGGGAGTTTCTCTAACCGACAATCATTACCATGAGCCTAGCAATAATACAATGTTTCGCCCACATTGCAAGGGTCGTCATATACTTTGCCGGGTATAGGATGATATCGTGACTATGGATCCATCTAATAGGCCTTCTCAGAAGTATTGAGGAGTCAAATGAAGAATCAATACTATCCTATCCTACTTGGCTACGTAGTTTTATGGGACTTTTGAGTTATAAAAGACTCTAACCCAATTCGGTGCTCAATACTAATACCAAAATAATCAATATTACTTTATGCTCAATGTATTAAAACATACTCTTTCTCTGGTTTGAGATAATTGCTCAAACTATCCTCTTAATAGAGTTTACTTCTCTAAAATATCTTTGAACTCATAAACTCTTTTTAAAAAGTAAAATGTCTATTTTCTCAATGTAAATATGATATATTTGGGAATACTTAGTTCCCTTAAACTTTATTCAAAACTCTTTCTTTAAAATTTTCCTCGAAATTCAGTTTAAAACACAGTGATTGGCTTTCAAAGACTCTCAAAACTTATAACTCAAAATAGGGTTAATGCTGAAAATATAGATATGAACGAATCAACTCAAGGATCTCAATAACAATATAGAAACTCGATACTCGGAGCTCAAGAACTAAAGAACTCGGAACTCAATGATACTTCTCATCTTAAGAATACTCTTTCTCTGGTTTGAGATAATTGCTCAAATTATCCTCTTAATAGAGTTTACTTCTCTAAAATATCTTTGAACTCATAAACTCTTTTTAAAAATTAAAATGTCTATTTTCTCAATGTAAATATGATATATTTGGGAATACTTAGTTTCCTTAAAATTTACTCAAAACTCTTTCTTTAAAATTTTCCTCGAAATTCAGTTTAAAACACAGTGATTGGCTTTCAAAGACTCTCAAAACTTATAACTCAAAATAGGGTTCATGCTGAACGAATCAACTCAAGGATCTCAATAACAATATAGAAACTTGATACTCGGAGCTGAAGAACAAAAGAACTCGGAACTCAATGATACTTCTCATCTTAAGAATACTCAATACATAGGGTTCATGCAGAATTATGGACATGAACGACTCAACTCAAGGATCCCAATAACAATATAGACTCATGAACACAAATCTTCTCGTTCTCATACTCATTTACTCAAGACTTAATTCAAGTCTATAGTTAATTGCAAAAGGCTTCTCAAAATGACTTAAAAAGAACCTCTTGATCTTTCCTCTTAACTTTACTTTAATTTGAAATGTGAATTAAGAGATGTGATTAGGATATGTAGGATCTCTCATGGATTAATGAAGACTTTAGGAGTTAATATTAAGAAGAGAGCGAAAACACAATCCAAAGGTACGCATACGGGACGAAGAACAGAGAAGAAAAATGGGCAGGCGGCCCTGGCGCATCACGCAAGCCCCAAAAGTAGTGGGAGTACTTTGGGGTGCATTACTGGCGCAGGGCGCCCGCCCTCCTGGCACTATGGGAGCGCATTGCCCCAGCCCGAACCGAGAAATATGACAAATTTTCTTGTTCAATTTCGGGTCCTAACTCATCTAGAATCCAGTGGTTTCTTCCAAACTCTCTTTGATTCGCAAACCCAACACAATTTCATTGAAACACACTTAAATTCTATCAAGAAACATAACTCATTCTCAAGACCCTCACCTCAAGAACTCAAAACTTTCATTGTTAAAGAATGGGGCTAAAACTCAAGAACTCTTCAAGAATAATTACATAAATGATTTCATGGATGAATTAATGGAAGAAATACATGATTGGAGTGAGGACGAACAAGTTCATCACTATGGAAAACCTCACATACCTGGAAAGAAAGATTCTTCTTGGCGAAATTCCTTAACCCTTGAATGAATGCCTGAAAACCCTCTTTTCCTCTTCTTGAAACTTCGTTCTAAAATCCCTAAGTGTTTTGAGCGTGAATGGGTATTTTAGGATCTGATTAAACCCTTAATTGGGTAAGGAAAAACGTGTTAAGACAAGTGAGAAAAAAGAAAAGACTAAAATACCCTTTGCCAAAACGAGCGGAATGTCTTAAATGGAGAGGCTTCACTCAAACAACCATTACTTTTTACTCGGAGCTCGAGATTTAGCGAACTTGACAGCGTTGGAAACAGGAATCAGAGACCTTCAATTTTATAGGTTAGGCGCCACCTAAATCTATGTGCTAAAATATATGGTCAATTGAAGTTGACCAAAAAATCAAAACTGATGGAAGTCTGAGGTGTTACACTCGCAAAGACCTCGGCATCACAACACTAACCGATAAAGACCTCAGCATCACAACACTCGCCAGTAAAGACCTCAGCATAATAACTCATCGCATGTCTCATAACGGTAATCAATATCAAAGCACACAAGAAATAGCATGCCACATAGAAAAGACAACTATTTGTGCAATTCAAGTCCACATTCATGCTTTCAAGCATTTCATGAATCAATCATTAAGGGTTACATTAAGGCAATTCACATCATCATGTTCAAAACATATCTTTTTTTCATTTTAACCCCTTTTTATTCATTTAGATATAACAAGTGGACAATTTAAACCCTTCACGTCATTCCCATTACTCCCAACACGAAATCAACAAAGGAAGCATATGAATTCAACTAGAATTCATGTTTTAAGAAGTCACTTCCCCTAAATAAATCAACAATCACTCCAATAGTTGAGTTTTTGCCTTTCCCCTTCCAAATCACTTCCGACGCAACACAATCTATATATAAGAAAGTATTCACAATAAATTTCTCGAAATAACAATACCCACATCAATTCCCTTAAAAGTGGATCATTGAATACAAAAACCAATTTCAAAAATAAGGTTTGAAAACAATACTTGAAAACATTACTCAAGGATTTAGGAACTCATTAGGTAATATCAGTTAAAAATGGACTAAAAATTTAGTTCATAACTCACTTTCACTTCAAAACTAAAGTTCATGAGGAAGTCCCAATTTATCAACCCAAAATCTTGATTTAAACTCATAAATTCAATAATAATGTGTAATTAAAGATTTAGAGTTAAGAACCGTTACACAATAGATTTTACTCAAAAACCTAGTCCAAATCACCTCCTAAAGCTTCAAAAATGCAAAAAGGTGAATTGGGTTTGAAACGCCAATTTTAGAAAACATTCCGCCCACGTCATATATGCTCATCGCGATCGTGATCTAGCGTTATAGAATCGCGATAAGCCACATAATAACTTGTTTAAAGTTGACCATCATGATCGCGACAAGACCTAAGCTATCGCAATGCACCCAAGATAATGCTACGGAATTGCAATGAGGGAGTCTCGCGATCACGATAATTAAAATGGATAGCCACCAGAACCAGAAACCGGCCATACTCAAAATCATCGAAAGGACTCTTAGGATTCGTTCCGAAGCCCGTAAACAAAAACCGCATATGCAACTTGATTTTACTCAACTTTTCGGACTTAATGGAACCTTCAAAACACGAATCTGAGGTCTCCTTGACTCGACATTAGTGTAAACCACAATAAACTAACTCAATGCCGAACAAGACTAAAATAAAATCCGGACCTCTCAAAAATCAACCAACACCTCACCTAGACATAAATTCGTCCCCGAATCCCACTGAACTTTCAGAATCACGATTTGAACATCAAACCCCTAATGCTGACCAAAGTCCATCGAAAGGCTAAATTTCCACAATTTCATAACTTAGTACCTCAAATCCAAGAAAAAACTCTGAAACTAAAACCAACGACTCTCATAGATTAGTTTCACAATTCGGGACTGATGGAATCGAGAGAATTTCATTTCGACACTCAAAACTCCAAAAGACACCGAAAAATACTTTCTTAACAACTTAGCCTTTCAACTCAAAACTTACCAAATTCTGAACTTTTAACACAAATTTTAAAACCGACTTTTCAAACTCAATAAAAAATTACTCGGGGTCGACATCGGGAGGGAAAAATGGTAATTTCAATGAAAAACAAAAAAAGACTGACCAGGTCATAATATTATCCACCACTAAAAATCATGTTCATCCTTGAACATAAGGGAAAATAAATTACCTGAAGCTTCAAAATACTGAGGATATATGGCACGCATATCTGACTCTATCTCCCCAGTCGCCTCACCAACTAAATGATGCTTCCGCTACACCTTCACTGAAGTGATATCTTTGGTCCTAAACTTCTTGACCTGCCTATGAAAGATGGCTTTAGGCTCCTCCTCAAAAGATAATTTTGGACCCAATTGAACAGAATTAATAAAAAGTACATGGGACTCATTTGGCACGTACTTCCGAAGTATGAGGACATGAAACACGGGATGCAGAGCTAAAAAACTAGGTGGCAACGCATACCTATAGGTGACCTCTTCCACCCGGCTCAAAATCTCAAAGGGTCCATTGAATCTTTGGCTAAGCTTGTCCTTCTTTCCGAACCGCATCACACCCTTCATGGGTGACACTCGGAGCCAAACATTATAACCTTCAACATAGAATCTCTTAGCAAGTCTGTATCTAACGAATCTTTTTAACTGAATCAAACCATATGATCAGAGATCTACAACGCCTGCCATACAACGCCTAAAAATGATCCATCAGAATACTGGAATGCTAATTGTTGTTGTAGGTAAATAATGCTAAGGCAAAATGTTGATCCCATCTAGCACCAAAATAAATCAGAAGCTCGAAGCATGTTCTCCAACACCTGAATCGTCCACTCGGACTGACCATCTGTCTGAGGGTGGAAGGTTGAACTCATGTCTAACTGAGTACCCAAACCAATCTGCAATGCCTTCCAAAAATGTGAAGTGAACAATTAACTTCGATCAGACAGTAAAAAGTGGGACTTCATGCGATCACACAATTTGACTAATATAAAGCTCGACCAACTTCTCTGTCGTATACTTCACCAGAACTGGGATTAAATGTGTGGACTTAGTCAACCTATGAACAACCACCCAAATGGAGTGATAACCACCCACGGTGGTGGGTAATCCCACAACAAAGTCCATAGTGATCCGCTCCCATTTCTAGGTACGAATAGGCATCCTCTTAGATATACCTCCAGGCCGCTGGTGCTCACACTTGACATGTTGAGAAGTCAAACACCTCGAAAAAATGTGCAATGGTGGCTTAGGTCATGATACATCTTCGCCGAAACCAGATGGATGGAATATCGGTGAAAATTGGCCTCATCAAGAATTAGTCTAATGAAATCACCTACCATAGGCACACAAATCCTTCCTCTAATCCGCAAGACACCATCAAAATGAAGGACAACCTCCTTGGCTTCCCCTTTCATCACCCTGTTTCAAATGAGACATAGTTTAATTTCATCAAACTAGCGCTCATGAATTTTATTAACTAAGGAAGAAGGAGCCTCAATAAAACAAATCAAACCACCCATCTACAAAAAAATCTCTTAATCGACGAGACTTGTAATACCCCGAGCCTACAACATGGATGTGGCCGGCACTCGAGAACCATTGGTGGTCCCCAAACGAACGCTTGTCCTGTCTGATACATAGCGGAAGACTTACTCAAGCAAATAGGAAATATTAAATGCATATTTAAAATCAATAGTCTCAATTAAACTCAACTCAAATAAATATCTGGAAATACTTAATAAAGTATAAGTAATAGTTTTCATTATCTCGAAACAGAAAGGAACATACTGAGAGACTTATCAACTGTAAAATGACTAAAATGAAAGGAAAATGGGAGTCCTCCAGAATGCAAGGAGGTTCACCAAAAGCTAACTAGAGGGCCAAATGATCTCAACGAAGTGCTTGTTCATGATTCTGAACGCCTGTATCTTCATTATAAAAGATGTAGGTCAAATGATATCAGTACATTGAATGCACGAGTATGTAATATAGCCAAGATGAAATAACTGAATGAAAGGACTGCAAAAGATATAGTATAAACTCAACTGAATGTAAAGAATTGAAGGAATGAAATTATTTAACTTTACAAGATACTTTACCATCTCTTAACTTTAACATAATAAGTGATATATAAAAATACACTTTAACTCTAGTGGGAGATTCTCTAACAATAAACATCACTATGGGCTACGTGATGATACAACGTCTTCTCCATGCTGCGAGAATTGTCCTATATCGTGCTGGTATATTGGACACCTCAACTAAGTGGATCCAATAATCTTTGCCTAAAGGTACTAAGGATTCATCTAAAAAGTATAATCCTGTATTCATGTTGGCAAAATATGGTATATGAGGGCTTTGAGTTATTTGAACTCTCCCCCATATAAGTGCTCAATACTACTCCAAATTATATATACTTTTGCTAGAATGTATAATAACATAGAATTTTTATGGTTTGAGATAATTTTTTAAACTATCCTCTTAAAAGAGGTAACTGCTCTGAAATATCTCTGAAAGTCATTGTTCATTTAGAAAACAAGGTTGTTCTTTCCTCGATGTAAAAATACATTCTGGGTTGAGATAATTACTCACAAAAGGGCCTCTTTAAGATGTAACTGCTCTGTACTTAATCTTTTTGGAAACTCTTTTAACTTTTCTCAAATAAATCTACTCTTTTTCTTCATGTAAAAATGAAACATTTGGGAAATACTTAATTCCCTTAAACCTTTTCTCAAACTCCTCTTTACTTCCTCAAAACTCAGTTTAAACAATAATGTTTTGTTTAAACGGTTCTCAATAAGAAGTCAATGAATACTCATGAATAGGGTTCATACTGAAAAATATACATGAACGAATCACCTCAAGGATCTCAATAATAATATAAAAAACTCAATACTCAGAACTCAACGAAACTACTTATCTCAAGAATACTCAACTCCTAGGGTTCATCCTAAAACATAGACTTGATCAAGTCAACTCAAGATCTCAATACATAATATTATCAATTCAATAATTAGGAATAGAATTTCAAAAAGAACTAGGAACTCAAGAACTCAGAATTAACTTATCTATAAAATACTCAAATCCAAAGATAGAACTATATATTAGTCTTTTTCTAATTTAAAAGTAGATGTATGGCGTGAGGATGAACTAATCTCATACTATGATAGTCTTACATTCCTGGAAGAACGAAGTTCTTTGGCAAAATCGACGAATCTCAAAAAATGCTTGAAACATATCTTTTCTCAATTTGGAACCTTGCTCTAGTGTCTTGAAGTGTTCATGAATGTAAAAAATTGATTAACACTTTCTAAGCCCTTAATTAGGTGTAAAACATCATGGTCTAGGGTTAGAATATGGGTTAAACCAACATAGTTTAAGTATCAAACACATAGGGAAAACACCAAAATGACCCCAGATTTTAAAAATGAAAAGGGAGGTTTCAAGGACCATTTAAGGTTTCACGGTCCGTGAAACGCTTCACGGTCCGTGAAACGCTTCACGGTCCGTGAAACACTTCACGGGCTGTCTACTGGTCTTCAAGCTTCACCTGCCAACAAGGCTTCCCTAAAATGGGCATAACTTTTTACTGTAAACTCAAAATGAGGCAAAATTTGTGGCGTTAGAAAGAGGACTCAAAGAACATAAATTTGATAGGTCACGGGACACCTAATTCATTATGTTCTTAGAGATAGGATCGTTTGAAGTTGATCCAAAACATAAAAACTGATGGTTGACTTGTACGAACCCCAAACAGACCGTGCAAGTCACCACGGGTTATCTAGTGTCTCGTCTAGGTGACTCCCACCTTGGCAGCCTTAGACGGTCGTCCACCATCCCATAAACGAGCCATGGACCCCTACATGGGCCCATCTAGGGTGTCACAAAAGGTCAATGGTCCATTTTGGGTTCGTAGACTTCTCTGTTACCCCTCTTTAGCCATTTTCGAAGTACGAGGTGTTATAAAATCTCCTCCTTGAAAACATTCGTACTCGAATAAGATCATACTAAGCATAAAAGGGGTGGGAAAGTGTCTAAAAACCCCACACAAAGAACAAAACATATAAATAGCATAAACTCAACATATAAACTTAAAGAGTTCTTACAAAGAGTTAGTACCTTGGTCTGGAATTTATTTAGAAGAAAAGAGGTTAGGGTATCTCTTCTTCATATCCTCCTCGACTTCTCAAGTAGCTTCCTGAACCAATTGGTTCCCCCAAAAGACTTTGACTGATGCAACCTCTTTGGTTCTGAACATGCGAACCTAACGATCAAGGATCTGAACTGGAATCTCTTGAAAGGAAAGACTGTCCTTTACTCCAATACTCTCAGTATACACAATAAGTGTAGGATCACCAAAATACTTCTTTATCATAGAAATATGAAACACTTGATGAACTGCTTCTAACTCTTGTGATAGCTCCTACTCATATGCTACATTACCAACCCTCTTGGATATCCGATAAGGACCAACGTATCGAGGACTAATCTTTCCTTTCATTCCAAGCATCATAACACCCTTCACAGGTGAAACTTTCAGATATACCCAATCATCAACCTCAAACTCCAAATCTCTTCTTCTAACATTAGCATATCATTTCTAACAACTCTACGTTGTTTTCAGCCTCTCCTGAATTGCCTTCAACTTTTCACTGGCTTGATGAACCAAATTTGGTCCTATCAACTTAACTTCTCCAACCTCAAACCAACCAATAGGAGATCTACACCTTCGCCCATATAAAGCCTCATACAGAGCCATTTGAATGCTTGAATGGTAACTATTATTGTATGCAAACTAAATAAAAGGCAAGTCGTTATCCTAATTACCTTTGAAATAAAAAACACAAGCTCTCAATATTTCCTCTAAGGTCTGAATTGTGTGCTCTGCTTCACTATCGTTTTGAGGATGAGAAGCAGTACTAAGGTTCACCTTCAAACCCATACCTTTCATAAAAGTCTTCCAAAACTGTACGGTAAGCTGAGCACCTATTTCTGAAATGATGGACTAGGGAACTCCATGGAGTTGAACTATATCCTCAATGTACAAATTTACATACTCTTCTGCTATATTGGTAGGTTTACTTGTAAGAAGTGGGAAGATTTTATCTTCTGATCCACAATCACCCAAATGTAATCATGTTGTCCAAATATGGATGCATTGCAAAAACAACAAAACCCTCTATACACTAAGGCATGGTCAACACTGGAGCAGTAGTTAACCGAGTTTTCAATTCTTGAAAGTTTTTCTCATAAGCATCAAACCATTGATACTTAGCTGTTTTCTGAGTCAACATGGATGAAATAGATGAAAACCACCCTCGATGAACCTTCCGTAGTAACCAACCAATCCCAAGAAACTCCTTATATTAGTTGGGGAGGTGGGTTTGGGCCAATTCTGCCCTACTTCAATCTTTTAAGTGTCAACTCGAATTGCATCATCAGACACTATATGGCCTAAGAATTCCATAGTATCTAGCCATAACTCAGACTTAGAAAACATGCCATAGAACCCTCGATATTTGATAATTTGGAGGACTATTCTTAGATCAGTAGCATGGTCTTCCTCATTCCTCAAATAAATTAATATACCATAAATAAATACGATATGAAACATGTCGAAATACTGCTTAAATAGTCTCTTCATAAGGTCCATGAATGTTGTAGGAGCGTTAGTCAAATTAATGGACATAACAAGGAACTCATATTGACCATAACGGATCTTGAATGCTATCTTTGTGATGTCACTTTCCCTCACTTTCAACTGATGATAGCCAGATCTTAGGTCTATCTTAGAGAAACAAGTGGCACACTAAAGTTGGTCGAAAAGGTTATCAATTCTCAGAAGGGGATACTTATTCTTTATGGTGACCTTGTTCAACTAGCGGTTATAAATACACATCCTAAGGGAACCTTCTTTCTTTCTCACGAATAAGGCTGGAGCGCCCCAAGGGGAGACACTTAGTTTGATGAAACCCTTATCAACAAGATCTTTTAACTGCTCTTTTAACTCAGCTGGAGCCATTCTATATGGTAGAATAGAAATGGGTTGAGTATAGGGAAGAATATCTATTCTGAATTCTATTTCTCTCTCAGTAGGGACTCTGGAAAGTTCGTCTTGAAAGACATCTGGAAACCCATTCACAACCGGAACTGATTTAATAAGTGGTGTCTCAACACTAGAGTCATTAACTCAAATGAAGTGATAGATGTACCCCTTAGAAACTAACTTTCTAGCCTTAAGGTATTAAATCAAATTATCTTTGGGAACTGCTTAACTACTCCTCCACTCTACAACAGTCTCATCATGAAACTGAAACTTGATTGCTCGAGTTCTGCAATCAATTGAGTCATAACAGCATGAACCTAGTCCACACCTAGAATAACATCAAAGTCCACCATGTCTAGCTCCACTAAGTCAGCTATGGTGTTCTTGTGATAGACAAAGATGGTACAATCATGATAGACTCTTTCTACTAGAATAGACTCACCAATAGGTGTGGAAACACTGAAGAGCTCAAGAAGTTGTTCAGGGATAATGTCGAACCTCATGGCTACATAGGAAGTCAGAAAAAACAAACTCGCACCTGAATCAAGTGAGGCATTAACATCAAAAGTAAAGAATTTAAGCATACTAGTGACAACATATGGTGAGTTCTCCTAATCATGGCGACTAGCTATAACATATAGACAATTTGTACCTCTCCTTATACCTGAAGTAGCTCCTATCTAGGTATCTCTATTTTCTGGAGCTGCTAAAGATGATCGTGCTTTATTGGCCCCATTACCCTGCCTATTCTTAGAGCATTCTCTCATAAAATGACCCATCTAACCACACTTGAAGTAACCATTGGAGACATCACGGACATTCTCCTGGATGGGTCCTACCACACTTAGCATAAGACGGGCTCCGAAACCCTATGCCATACTTCCTTGAGACCGAGTACCCTCAGCTCCAAAATTTTGAGAACTCTTGTTCGTGTGATCATTCTTGTTTCTTGGAGCAAGTGCACTAGCTGAAATGGAGCAGGTCGAAATGACCTCTGCTAAAGAGATGACCGATGCACATTCTCTGTCTTTTTTGGCCAATCTTATTACTTGTTATCTTGGCCCTCTTGTTGCGAAACTCTTCTCTACCCTTTGACTTATCCTCCTCGACCTACTGTACATGAATCATGAGTCTAGATATGTCCATTTCCCCTATGAACATAGCTGCCTTACCTTCCTTGTTGGATAGGAGGGATAGCCCGGAAGAGAACAAACTCATCCTACTCCTCATATCCGCTACCATCTCCGGTGCATAGAAGGATAGTTGAGTAAACTTGATACTGTACTCCTTTACACTCATTGCTTGCTTTTTTAGATTCAAGAACTCTCTCAGTTTAACTTCTCTTAGATCTCGGGGAAAGAAGCACCCCAAGAAAGCATCCTCAAACACAGCCCAACTCAAAAGTGGTGCCTCTTTTCCCCTATTATTCTTCAACTGATCAAACTTTATCCTAGCAACACTTTTTAGCTGATATGAGGCTAACTCCACACACTCTGAATAGGCAACACGCATGACCTCAAACACTTTCTAAACCTCTTCCACGAATTTCTCTGAATCCTCAATGACCTGCAACCCAGTGAACTCCAGGGGATTCATTCTTAAGAACTCACAAATTTTAGATGAATCAGTTACATCCTGATGACCCGCTCCTTGTTGACCAAACTTGTTTTCCACAACCTGAGTTAGCATCCAAATATTATTTCTGAACTCATCATTGGTGACATCTCCTTGAGAGGGTTGCACTTCTAGTGTATTAGGATCTTCTTAACCTTGAGGATTAGCATTCCTCCTAGCAGGACGTCCTCAACCAAATCTTCATGGAAGCATGGTCTTAAAAGACACCCGTTAGCACGAATTAGAGGAAACTTTTACATAGTTGAACTCTATCACACAAACAGGAGTAAGAAGAAAGTAAAATGTTTGTAAATGTAGTAGTCTCCAAATTCTTGACGTGGCGCACTTCACACCGATAAGAAGGACTCTACAGACACGGCTTCATAGACACCCTATGACTCTTGAACTATATGCTTTGATACCATGTTTGTCACGCCCCGAGCCTACACTCTGGACCTAGCTGGAACTCGAGAACCATTGATGGTCCCTAGGCGAATCCTTGGCCTAGTTGACTACTTAGCGGAAGACTTAATTAACCAAATAAGAAACTGTAAATGCATAATAAAAGTCAATAGTCTAGATTAAACTCCACTCAAATAGGTGACTGAAAACACTTAATAAAGTATAAGCAATAGCTTCAAAAATCTCGAAACAAAAAGCAATATATTGAGAGACCCATTAACTCTAACTATGTATGAAGCCTCTGTAGTTCAACATGGATGTCGGGACAAGACACAAAACCCTAAAATTACTAAACCCAAAGAAAAGGGGAGTCCTCCGGAATGCAAGGAGGCTCACCAAAATCTAACTGGAGTGCCAAATGATCTCAACGAAGTAAATATTGATGATCTTGAACAGCTGTATCTGCATCATAAAAGATGCTGGTCGAATGACATCAGTACATTGAAAGAACAATATGTAATATAGTTGAGGTGAAATAACTAAATAAAAGGACTGCAAAAGATATAGCATAAACTCAACTGAATGTAAGTAATTAAAGGAATGAAATCATTAAACTTTACAAGATACTTTCCCATCTCTAAACTATAACATAATAAGTGATATATAAAATTTCACTTTAGCTCTATTAGGAGATTCTCTAACAGAAAACCATCACTATGAGCTATCTGATGATATAACGTCTTATCCACACTGGCAGAACTATCTTATATCGTGCCAAGATATAGGATACCTCAACTAAGTGGATCCAGTAAGCTCTGCCTGAAGGGACCAAGGATTCATCTAAAAAGGATGATCATGTACCCATGTTGGCAAGACATGATTTATGGGGGCTATGAGTTATCTTTACTCTCCCCCATATCTGTGCTCAATACAACTCGCAATAATACATATTTTTCTCAAACGTATAAATAAATATTGTTTCTCTCCTTTCAGATAATAGTTCAAACTATCCTCTTAAAAGAGGTAATTTCTCTGAAATATCTTTGAAACTCATTGCTCATTTAGAAAATAAATTTTTCTCTTTTCTCGATGTAAAAAATACATTCTTGATTGAGATATTTACTCAAAAAGGGGCCTCTTAAAGAGGTAACTGCGCTGTACTTAATCTTTTAGAAAACTATTTTAACTTTTCTTATGAAAAGTCTACTCTTTTTCTTCATGTAAAAATGGAACATTTGGGAAATACATAGTTCCCGTATACTCTTTCTCAAACTTCTCTTTACTTCCTCAAAATTCACTTTAAATAATAATGTGTTGTTTAAAATATTCTCAATAAGAATTCAATAAATACTCTAGAATAAGGTTCATGCTGAAAAATAGACATGAACGAATCAACTCAAGGATCTCTATAATAAAATACAAAACTCAATACTCAAAACATAAGAACTCAACGATACTACTCATCGCAAATATACTTAACTCATAGGGTTTATGCTGAAATACTGACTTGAACAACTCAACTCAAGGATCTCTATGCATAACAGATATATCAATTCAATAATTAGGAATTGAATTTTTAAAGGAATTATGTAGTGAAGAACTCAAAATCAACCCATCTCACGAATACTCAAATCGAAGGATAAAACCCTAGATTACTCTTTGGTTTATTTGGAAGTAGATATAGGTCCTGATGACAAACTAGTCCCACTCTAAGATAGCCTTACATACCTAAAAGAGCGATATTCTTTGGCAAAATTGATGAAACTCGAAGAACACTTGAACCCTAGCTTTTCTCCTCTTGGAACCTTGCTCTAATGTCTTGAAGTGTTAATGAACGTAAAACCATTGATTAACACTTTCTAAACGCTTCAGTTGGTGTAAAAAATATGGTTCAGGCTTAGAATAGGGGTTAAAACGACGTATTTTAAGTACCAAACGCATAGGGGAAATACTAAAATGACACCAGCTTTTAAAACTATAAAGGTGCCTTAAAAGGGAGGTATCACTGACTGGTAAAGGCTTCACGATCTGTGAAACACTTCACGAGCCGTCTAGCCGGTCGTCAATCTTCACTGTCCTGATAGTGCTTCTCTAAAATGAGCATAATGTTTTACTCCAAACTCAAAATTAGGCAATGTTTTTGGCGTTGAAATGAGGACTTAAAGAAATTTAATTTAATAGGTCATGGGCTACCTAATTCATTATGTTCTGCGAGATATGATCGTTTGAAGTTGACCTTAAACTTAAAAATTGATAGGTGACTTGTACAGACCCCTAAACGCACCGTACAAGTCAGCACATACTGTCTAGGGTCTCGTCTAGGTGACTCAAATCTTGGAAGCCTTGGACGGTCATCCACCATCCCCTAAACGAGCCGTGGACCCCTAAACGATCCATGTAGGTTTCCTTGAAGGGTCCATGGTCCATTTTGAGTCTGTGGACTTGTCTGTTAACCCTCTTTAGTCCTTTCAAAGTCTGAGGTGTTACAAGACTATTGGCTAATATCTGAACATTGTTAGCCAATGATCTCTCCTCGACACTAATAGCGGAAGACTTCCCATGCAAAAAGTCTTCCTACTTAAAGCATCAACCACTACATTGGCCTTCCCTGGATTATTCAAGATGGTGATGTCATAGTCATTCTGTAGCTCAAGCCATCTGCGCTGCCTCAAGTTTAGATCTCTCTGACCGAAGATATATTGAAGACTCCGATGATCTGTGAAAACCTCACGATGAACTCCATATAGATAATGTTGCCATATCTTAAGCATAAGCAGTATGGCTACCAATTCTAAATCATGGGTAGGTTAGTTTCTCTCATGGACTTTCAACTTCCTAGAAGTGTAGGAAAGAACCTTAACCTTGTGCATCAGCCCACCACCTAACCTAACACCAGAAGCATCGCAATAAATACTGAAATCCACACCCTCCTTGGGTAAAGTGAAAACAGGAGCTGAAATCAACAAGGTCTTGAGGTTTTGAAAGGTCTTCTCACACTCATAAGAAAATTCAAAATGCACATTCAGACGAGTAAATATAGTCAAGGGAGATGAAGTAGTAGTGAATATCTGAACAAATCGTCGGTAATAGTCTGCAAGTCCCACAAAACTCTGGATTTTAGTAACCGATGTAGGTTTGGTCTAACCCCTCACTGCCTCAATCTTGGCTGGATCAACCCAAATACCCTCCTTGGACACCACCTGTCCAAAAAATGCCACAAAATAGATCCAAAACTCACACTTCGAGAACTTTGCATAAAGCTTCTCTTCCCTCAATCTGTGGAGTACAATCCTCAATGTCGATTGTGATCCTACTTAGTCTTGGAGTTCACCAAGATATCATCAATCAACACTAACACAAAGGTATCTAGCTAACGTCAAAACACCTTGTTCATCAACTCCATGAATGTTGCAGGGCGTTAGTCAAACCGAACGACATCACAACAAACTCATAGTGACCATAGCGAGTCCTCAAAGTTGTCTTAGGGATATCCAATGTCCTGATCATCAGCTAATTATAACAGGATCTCATATTAATCTTGGATAACAGAGATGCACCCCTAAGCTGATCAAACAGATCATTAATACGAGGAAGAGGATATATGTTCTTCACTATCACTTTGTTCTACTTTTGATAATCAATACACATCATCAGGGATCCATCTTTCTTCCTCACAAACAACACAAGACCACCCCATAGAGAAACACTACGGCGAATAAACCCATTACTCTACAAATCTTGCAACTAATCCTTCAATTCCTTCAACTCAGCTAGAGCCATACGATAAATAGAAATTGAGATGGGATTAGTTCCTAGCTCCAAGTCAATAGCAAAGTCAATATTTGTACCCAAAGGAACACTTGGAAGATCAGTAGAAAAAACATTTGTAAACTCTCGAACCACGGGCACAGAATCCATGGGAGGTGGCTCAAGACTAGTATCTCGAATGAAAACCAAGTAGGACTAACACCTTCTATCAACCAATCTCTGAGCTCTAATGAAGGAGATAACATTTCTACAGTAAGAACAACTAGCATCGGTCCACTCAACTCTCAGGAAACCCGGCATCGCTAAGGTCACAGTCTTAGCATAACAGTCAGGGATATCATTATGCGGACAATCGATGCCCAAGATAATATCGAAGTCTAACATTCACATAATGATCAGGTCTACCCAAGTATCATAGCCGGCAAAAGAAACAAGACATGATCGACAAACTTGATTTACCACTAAGGACTCACCTGATGGTTTAGAAACATGAATAGGCACAAGCATGGAATCAAACAACATATTAAACCCAACAGCAAAATAGGTAGAATATATGAGAAAGTAGATCCCAGATCTAAAATTACAGATGCAGGTCGATGTAAAATAGGGACAATACCGATGATTACTGCATCATAAGTCTTAGCCATAGGCTTCCCTGGAAAAGCATAACACTGGCCATCTCAGTATCCTGCAGTCTGAGTAGAACCTCTACCTCCACCCTGTGGAGCTTGAGTACCCCTACTAGTAGCCTTGTCACCTCTACCGGATAGAACTCTGCCTCGACCCCTGGCTGGAGGTGCTGAATCCTTAACTGGAGAGCTGAATAAGGATGCTTCGGTCCTGAATGAGTCCGTAGAGGACACTGACGCATCATATGACCTGGATCCCACAAATAAAGCAAGATCTCGGCACAGATAACTACTACTATGAACTAGAAAAAGTAGCATGGACACCTCAGCTAGAACCATACTATTATCAGGCTGACTGTCCACTGTCAGCTACTGGCGTAGAAGCATGAACCGGCCCACGGCACTAGAAACAACCACTACCTCTATATGAACCTCTGCCTCCAGATGAGGCACCAAAAAACTGACCAGAAGAACGAGCCCTCTTGGAATCCCAAACTTCTGTAAAGCCATCAACTCCGCCTCCTTGGCGGTGTTCACAATAAACTGGATGGAAGTCCCCACTATAGTTTCCCTAAACACATAAGATCTGACAGAGAAAGTCAATCCTCTCACAAACCAGCAAACTCTGTCTGCCTTATCTGGTAGAATAGTCATATCATGCCTAGAAAGCTCAAAAAAAGGGACTCATACTCGGTCACAAATACACTTCCCTTAACCAAGTTCTCAAATCTCAGAAGACTCTCCTCTCTTACGCTCCAGAGAATGAAGCAGTCTTGGAAAGCAATAGAAAACACATCCCACCCCTCAGACGAGATCCAACTGGTCTAGACATCACAAAAGTCCTCCAACACTCTCTGGCGCGACTACGAAGATAAGGGCAACAAATTAAACACCACGAGCATCCACCATAACTACAACCTCAAACATCTCATGCCACAAAGTCAAGAACTCAGGATGATCCTCTCTTTTACCACCCTGAAACTAGGGTGGTTTAATCTTTTGAAACCTCTCATAATAATGTTGATCAGCATCTACCAAGAAAACCTCAGGAGAAATATGTGCACCAACCGCCGATGCTTGAACCACTAGTGGCTGGCCCACTTAAAAATGAAAACATGGCGTCTGCTGCTCACCTGGTGTCTGTTCCTTCAGAGAAAGGTTCTCTAACACACCAAGAATCCTCAACAAAGTCTCCTGAAAAATAGAGCTCCAGACTTAGGAGGAACCTGATCCTCAACCTATGGCACAAGAGAAGCCTCTCTAGCTCTACCTCAGGCTGGTGCCGCCCCACGGGCACAACCTCTAACCGGTGCTACTTCATGAGCACAACCTCTGTCTCAGGCCCTACCTCTACCCCTAACTGGGGTCTCCACAACAGCCTTAGGGACTGCCCCTCTCTACCTCCGAAAATAGAAGCTCTTGTCCTCGGCATGTGCTAAAACAACACGCGGCAAATACGCACTACTGAAGGTAACCACACACGACAAGAAAGGAGGAATAAAAGGAAGTTTTCTAACAATCGTAGTAGCCTCTTGAAGATAAGCACAGATGTCTCTGTACTGATCTTCAAAACTCTACTTAGACTTGGCTTGTACACACGTGAGACCTATGAACCCGGGGCTCTGATACTATTTTGTAATGACCTAAAAATGGACGTGATGGCACTTGTCTTTTTCCACCAAGACAAGTCACCCTCAACCCAACGAGAATGAAAGTAAATCGGAAAACAATGACAACAAGAACAACATAACGTGGAAAGCTTATTATTCTATTAAAACTCAAAAAATCTTATTGTCACGTGTGCAAGCCACTAAATCATAAGTTCGAAATTATGAAATAAATACAAGTATCAAGCTTTGTTTCTCAAATAGAAAAAAGTGTAAGTAAAGGAAAAAGAGGACTCATCGAATGGCAAGCAGCTACCTCAACAAGTCCTGACGAACCTTGAGATCAATAGAAGAAGAATGAGATCACATGGGTCCGAGTTCGGTACCTACACAAGTGTAGAAGCAAGGGGTGAGTACCAACAATACACTACCTAACAAACATCCTACAAAACAAAGCAGCTACCTTGAAATCGAATCCTCTTTAAATTCCAACTGAACCTCCTCAAACTACAAGCTGCAAAGAAATTAGCCCAACCTAGCAATTCTAATATACACAACTCACATGCCAACTATTCACAGTTAAACAATTAACAAGTCAAATAAGTCAATCTCAATGACAAGTAGTTGATTCATACATAACAAGCACATCAATTACAATTTATAAGTGAGTCACACATAAGCATCAAGTGTATCAAGTCACAATGATCATCACTAGCCGGAATAATTTCCCATCTCCTTTAACATTCGCCGATAATGACCTCGGTACAACAAAACTCACTGGCAAAGACCCCGACATCATGATACTCGCCAGCAAAGACCTCGGCATAATAACACTCGCAGACAAAGACCTCGGTATAATAACACTCACCGGCAAAGACCTCAGCATCACAACACTCGATGGCAAAGACCTGGGTATCACAACATTTTCTGGCAAAGACCTCGCATAATAACTCACCGCATGTCTCATCACGGTGTTAAACGATCAAAGCACATAAGAAATATCACACCATATAGAAGAGACAACAACTTGCACACTCCAGGTTGACATTCATTCTTTCAAGCATTTCATCAATCAATCAATAGGGGTTACATTAAAACAATTCAGATCAACATGTTCAACACATAGCCCTTTTCATTTCTACCCCGTTTTATTTATTTAGATATAACAAGTGGACAATTAAACCCTTCACCTCATTCCCATTACTCCCAACAAAAAATCCACAAAGGAAGCATATGAATTCAACTAGAATGCAAGGTTTAAGAAGTCACTTACCTTAAATCAATCAACCATTACTCAAATAGTGAGTTTTCCCCTTCTGAATCACTTCTGAAGCCACACAATCTATATATAAGCAAGTATTCACAATAATTTTTTGGAAATAACAATACCCAAATCAATTCCCTTGAAAGGTGGGTCAATTAAGAAAAAAATAATTCAAAAAATAAGGTTTGAATAAAGAAAAACAATATTTGAAAATATTACTCAAGGCTTTAGGAACTCAATAGGGAAAATTATTTCTAAATGGACTTAAAAATAAGTTTCATAACTCACTTTTACTTTAAGACTCAAGTTCATGAAGAACTCCCAATTTATCAAACCAAAATCTTGATTTAAACTTATAAATTCAATAATAATAGGTAATTGAAGATTTAGAGTTAAGACTCGTTACCCAAAAGATTTTACTCGAACACCTCGTCCAAATCGCCTCCCCAAAGCTTACAAAACTCAAAAATGGTGAAATGGGGTTGAAACCCCGATTTTAGAAAACATTTTTCCCATTTCACATATTATCATTCTGATCACAACCCACGGTCACACGATCGCAATGAGTCAGGCAGTTAACTAATTAGAGTTGACCATAGCGATCGCGACAAGACCCACGCAACCGTGATATGCCTCCAGATAATGCTACGTGATCTTGATGAGGGAATCTTCCGATCGCGATGACCAAAATGGTCGTGCACCAGAACCCGAATCCAGCCAAACTCAAAATTATTGAAAGGACACTCGAGATTTATTCAAAACCCATAAACACAAACCACATATGTAAATTGATTTTCTAAACTAAATTGAACTGTCAAAACATGAAGTTGAGGTCTCCTTGAGCCGACATCTGTAAAAACTATAAGAAACAAACTCAACGCCTAACAAAGCTAAAACAAAATTGGGACCTCTCAAAAATCAACCAAGACCACACCTAGGTGTAAAATTATCCCCCGAGTCCAACAGAACTCTCAGAGTCCTGATCCAAGCATCCGAACCTCGAATTTTTACAAAAGTCAACCCAAAGGCTATATTTTCACAATTTCACAACTTAGGACTTTAAATCCTCAAAAACAATCAGAAATTGAAATCGATTACTCTCACGGATCATATTTCACATATCGGGACTGATGGATACGACATAAGTTCATTCCGACACTCGAAACTCCAAAAGACACTGAAAACTACTTTCTTAAAAACATAGCCTTTCAACTCAAAACTTACTAAATTTTCAATTTTTAAGTCAAAGTTTAAAACAAACTTTTAAAACTCAATCAAAAATGACTTGGGGTCGACATCGAGAGGGAAAATAGTGATTTCCATGGAAAAACAAAAAAAGACCAACCAGGTCATTAAATTAAAGTATTCAGATCTTAAGGCAATATCTTAATATTCTGACGTGTATTTAATATAAAGTTTCTTGATTTTATTTATTATTTTTATTTCTATAGTGAATTGGTCGACAAGAAATATTCTAGTATTAAACGAGCATCTTAGGTTTTTTTTATTTGCATAACATATACCTTTAGTAGAAATGGTCGCGTCTCAACTTCTCCTTAGTAGATTTTAAACTAAGCTTTCTAAAAAATCCTCAATAAGAAGATCCTTCTCTTAAATCTTAAATTATAATTCCAATTCAACCACTCCATATTCTTCTTTCAAAAAATATTATTCGAATACTAGCACATATTTTCTAGCACGAAAAACTAGCTGTGAGAACTTTTCTAATTACAAGTTATTCGATAAAGTTAGATACTATTCATTATCGGAACCATAATTATGAGATGATAAAATGAAATTAGTTGATGTCCAATATAATGAATTTTTCAATTATCCAAGGGAAAATACATCTCAGCTAGACACAAGGAATCTTTTATCAATTCCCAAAGAATTTCAACAATATCACCCTTGAGGATTTCTGCAAATGAACTGAAATAATATTAGAATCTACGAATCAGTTGCGTGCAATGTCAATTTTTTTTGGATTTTTTTGGTATAATTGTAGAAATTGAGGGCCATTATAATCTTCAAACAATGACACACTTTTTATTGATGGGTTTTATGGATCAATACGATACATCTATGCTCTTGAAGTCGATGGACAACCTCTAATTATTAGTGCATCAACAACAAAAATAATGGAGAAGCTCAAACTATTAATGCAACAACAACAAGGGAAGAATGTTCTGATTTACACTCTTGTTTTACAACTTCTTTTGGAATGGAAGAGAATGGACGAGCATCCTATGCGTGTTAAGATTTTAATTCACAGTGTACGTATCGTTTATATCTATTCTTAAAATATCTATTGTATTGGTAACTTTATCTTTATTCTTAAAATATGCGTGTTAAGATTTTAGTTCTGGATAAACTTGTAACGTGGGGTGAGTAACTTAACTTTTAGTACCTTTTAATACTAGTTAATTATCGAAAACAGTCTCTCTACCTCGTAGTTGTAGGGGTTGCGTTCAGTCTACTCTCTCCAAACTTCATTGGGTATGTATTTGTTGTTCCGTGAAATGTCATGGTTCAACATGTGTGAAACTCAATATGTTCAACATGTGTGAAACTCAATATGTTCAACATGTTATGGTTCAACATATGTATTTGTTATCCATGTAGCAATACTAAAATGAACTAAAGTTGAACCAATTGAATGACACAAGGCTGCAATTTGTTACTCTTGCTTCAACTCTAAAATATGCCTTATTTATCTTTTAATCTGAGTTTTAGTTGGCAATTTAGAAGTTAAGTATTGTATATTTATTATCTTTGTTTTAACTCATTTAACGGCCAATGAATTAATTTTCTTCCTCCGTCAATTTGTAAAGTAACACTTTTGCTTGCTCTGCTTAAGAATGTAGAGATTAATGCTTTTGCTTGTTGTTTGTTTGAACCATTTTGTAGATTGTTGCATTAATTAGGACTTACAAGGTACACATCAAAAGTTCCTAATTTTATAATCTTGTTTTTCATCATATTAATATGGAGAAAGATTACAATTTATAGTATTTTTTATATACTTTTTCGAATATCTAAATTGTACATTAAAAATATTTGATTTTCTAACTAAAATAAGCTTAAAAAATAAATTAAATTCACTCTTGTAAAGTAAATTGTGACAAATAAAAAGAGACGTAGGAGGTATACACCTTACCAATGGAAAGTTAGAAACTTATTTTCTTTTTTGCTAACTATTGGAGGAAAAAATTAATATAATAGATGAAGTGAGCGGAGGTATAAATTATTTTCACACTATAGGGAACATTAATACATATGGCAGAAGTTTTTATGTTATTAGGTAGTTTTCCTATAATTTTTATTTAAACAATAATTCAACTTTATCAACCAATAAATTGAATGGTTGACATATCATGAATTTGATATTTGTTCTTGTATTTAATTATAGAGACTATTTTATTATCAAAAGTTCAACCCATTATCGATTATTCCTCATCTTCCGCATAAATCAGTGTTCAACCTTATAGCATGCCAGGTCAAGAGTTCTCTTGGGTCCATTAGTAAATCCTAATAACGATCACGTTTAGGGTGCAAAGATGAATCGTTACACCAAAATTCTCAGAAAAATACCAAGTTATTTCAAAAAACTATAATGCAAATCGTAGAGGTACAAATAATAAAAAAAGTAAAACTCTGATTTGATGTTTCTGGATTTGAATCCTAGTCCGTTTAAGTTATTGGTTCTAAATTAATAATTCATAAATATTCATTACATTTCTTAGATAGATATAGAATTTGGAGAAAAGTTACTAGATTCGGCCAAACCCCCAACTCCTATTCTAGCTCAGCCCCTGCAAATAATACCACTAAAAATCACAAATGTTATTAACAGTGAATAATGAATTTGCTCCAATTGAGGATACAAACTATAGCTCAAAACTTCATTCAAACAACTTAGTTATGCATGAGTTTAAGGGCTCTGTTTGTTTCGGAAACAAGTTAATTTGAGATTCATTGACATTAGACAGTATTGTTATTCCATCCTCAATGAGGACAATAATAACACTACAATTATGGACAACTTATCCTAAGTTTTTATGCCAAACAAACACGAGATAAAATAATTCTTAAATTAATCCTCTAACTAATTATCTCTTATCTCTCATACCAAACAAGCCCTTAAAGATACTTATCAAAACCCGGTGTTTTGAAACTTTTGTTACCTCAAGGTTTCAAGGCAGCGTACTCCTAAATCATATAAGAAAAGTATATTTGTGGGCGGTTTTAAACAATAGTGGTAAAGGGGAAAACGTTTCTAAAATCGTAAAATTAAGGTGTATATAATTAAGAGAGGGACGCGAATTGTGATTGATCACCTTAAATAAATTAATATTTTCTCAATTATTTCGAGAAGCAGCTTGACAGAGACAAGCAGCGCCATAAACGTTTGAACAAGATGGAGAAGGTGCACAACTGACCCCTACCAAATGCAGGAGAAAATAGTGCACCACTGGTTAAACAAATAGCACTCTGCCTCCGTTGATGAAGATGAATGTAGAAGTTTCTCCTCCTCCTCATAAAAAACAAAGCAACTGTAGTTCAAGTAAAAGACCAATGCAGAAATCATAATAAAGCGCTGCAGCTGCAAAACCAAAGCAAAAAGAAACACAAAGCAACAGTGAAGAAGAAATTTAAATCACCCAAGAGGAAATTTAAGGAAAGGTTAGCAGATTAAAGGGAAGCGAAGAGACAAATTGTAATGGTGGACTTTCATCAGATGCCTAAACATGCTAATGACCCGTGTGCTCCCTAGAATTGTTGCGATAGGAAAAGGTTTTGAGATTATGATGATTCTAGTTGTAGATTTCTCACCATAATTTTTTTTCTTACTTTTTATCTTGTAATTTTTGAGAGTATCAGCATTCACTTCATTTTTAATTTAATGTGGGGTATGCACTTTCTATATATGAATGATCTTTACAAATCTTGTAAATACATATACAAAAAGTTCCAATCTTGAATATACAGAAAGGTACTCAATTTACAAATTTTATAAATGCATGCATATAGATGATCAGGTTAGGTAAATTTTGAAGATTTGTAGCAAGTATATGACTGTAACACTAATAGATTTAGTTGACTGGTTCCATTACTTTTTTTCTTTTGGCATAATATCAATATCATTTAACAAAGTCAAACAATTGCACTCTTTCTATCTCTGCAAAAAATTGATGACATTCTTCAAAAGTGTCTATCTTCACAAGTGTCTATGCTAATTTTTTTTGTAATGAGAATAAGAACAACCCCATCCCTTGATTAAGCATCTTGTTAGTCACTGAAGCTAGACTCCATTATGCTTTAAGTTGACCTTTGGCAAACTATACTAGAAATTTCAAAACAATTACTCGGAAACATAAATGTGTTCTTTAGTTTGGACTTAACTGATATCTATGTGTTTGAACTTTAGGAGTGCACAGGTAAACATTCAACAAAAGGATTTTTTTTAATTTCCACATGGTGTCCAGTAGGTGCAATGGGGCCAATTAAATCCTGATTAGCACCGCGATGTCCTACATTTGGTGGTAAAGCGCTTCTTAACAAAGACGACTTCATACCTATGGGACTTAAACTCGAGATCTCTGATTACGAAGAAAGGAGTACTTACCATGTAACACCCTGAAGATTTCTAAGTTAAGACTCGAATCATTCTTTATTTGTGAATAAGATTGTACTGGGTGATTCTTAATTGTTCTTAGGTGTTAAGGTCAATTCTTTACTTTGGGAATTATTTTGGATAACTAAGGCTACTTACCAATTGAGTTTCAATATGAGATTTACTTAGGTCAACCTCAAACAATCATATCACTTAGAATATCAATAGCCTATTAAATTTAAGGTACTTTAATCTGCTTTCCAACACCACCAATTTTGCGTCAATCCGAGTTCCAAATAGAAAGTTATGACTATTTTAGTAACCTGATACAATATAGTGACGAATTAGCCGACGAGAAAACATTAAAAAGGGTCATCTTTGAATTATTTACGTCTAAGAAAATCTGAAAAGAATTTCTTGACTAATTAAAGGCCCAAACAATCATATTTTCATCTGTTAATCCCCTATTCTCTTCTCTCTCAAACCCCAAGGCAAAACCCTACAGAAAATCAAAGTAGAAGACTTACATTCAAGATTCTTTCATTCTTTTTCAACATTCTTCTTCATGGTAAGTCCTTCTCCAAGAATTTCATTCTTTCCAACTTAATTTTCATCATACAATTATGAATCATTAATGAGAATCCTAATTCTTGGCCATAGAGTTTCAAGAAACTAATTCAAGAATCTCAAGAAAGGTTTTCTTGATTGTTCTTCTTCAAGCTAGGGTTTCAAGGCTTTTAATCAAGTTCTTCTTCAAGATTATTCAAGAACCTTTTTCTTCAAGGTATGCAAGGCAATCATAGTGTTGGACTAGTTCATCCCCATGCACTACATTTATTTTTAAATCAGTAAAAGAGTAATCTAGGGGTCTATCCCTATATTTGATTATTCTTGAGATAAGTTGATTTGGAGTTCTTGAGTTCCTAATTCTTTTTGAAATTCTATGCCTAATTATTGAATTAGTATATATTTTGCATTAAGATTCTTGAGTTGATTTGTTCATGTCTATATTTCAGCATGAGCCCTATGAATTGAGTATTCTTGAGATGACTAGTATCGTTGAGTTCTAAATTCTTGAGTTTTGAGTATTGAATTTTCTATATTGTTATTGAGATCCTTGAGTTCATTCGTTCATGTCTATATTTCAGCATATACCCTATTTGGACTTATAAATTTTGAGAATCTTTTAAAGCCAACATTTGTGTTTTAAAATGAGTTTTTGAGGTAGTAAAGAGGGGTTTGAGAAATAATATAAGGGAACTAAGTATTTCTCAAATGTTTCATTTTTACATGAAGAAAGAGAGTATTATTTTGAGAAAAGAGAAACTTTGATTTCTAAAATGAGTTTATAAGTTCAGTGATATTTAAGAGTTGTTACCACTTTTAAGATGATAGTATGAGCAATTATCTCAAACTAGAGCAAAAGTATATTCCATATATTTAAGCATGAGCATATAGATTATTCAGAGTAGTATTGAGCACCGATATGGGATTAGTTCAGTCAACTCAAAATCCTTATAAATCATGTCTTGCCAACATGGGTACAAGATCATACTTTTTGGATGAATCCACATTGCTTAGTGGCTCCACTTAGTTGAGAGGTTGTATATCAGACACGGTATATCACAACTCTGGCAGCGTGGGCGAGATGTTGTATCATCACGTATCTCATTGTGATGGTTGTTGGTTAGAGAATCTCCCAAATAGAGTTAAAAGTGTATTTTTATTACATCACTTAATATGTTCAGTTTAGAGATGAGTAAAATTTTTGTAAAGTTTTAATATTTCAGTTTTTGATTTCTTTACATTCAGTTGAGTATATAGCGACATCTATTGCAGTCCTTTCATTCAATTATTTTTTATTCAGCTATATTACATACTCGTACATTCAATGTACTAATGTCATTTCTTAGGATCCTCAACAAGAGTCTGTTGAGATCACTTCATCCGTCGTCAGCTTTTGATTGAGGGCTCCTTGTTTCTGGAGGACTCCATTTTTATGAGTTGTCAATATTAGTAGCATTTTGAGTAGTCGTGGGTCTTGTCCCGACACTCATCTATATATATTATAGGTTTCATAGATAGAGAGTTGTAGAGACTCTTTCACTTTAAGTGTTTTTCTTTAAAACATATGTTTAATACTTAGTATATATTTAGAGAGTTTTGAGATTTAATACATTGTTGATTTAGCATTTCTTTCAGTTTGATATTTATGAATGCTCGAGTTAGTCTTCCACTTGTAGTCAGCCAGGATGAGGGTTCGCTCATGGACCAACAATGGTTCTCGAGGGTCAGTCATGTCAAGGGTGTAGGCTCGGATTGTGACAAACTTGGTATTAGAGCCTAGAGTTCAAGTGTCCTAGGTTGTCTATGAAGTCGTGTCAGTAGGATCTTTTTTATGGGTGGGAGGACCCCACTTCTATAAATGAGGGATTACAGACATTTAACAAAAGTTTTCTTTGTGTTATAATCTAAATCGTGAAATACAACTTTATCATAAAAAAACTTACTCAAACTCGTGCATTGCTCAAATCCATTAGACTACCCTTCATACCTAGAGTGGTGGAAATAGCAAAGTCAGATCCTTACCGATGAGTAACTCTCAGCAAAAGTCTTCAGAATGTCATGAGACTTTAGAGGGGCTTAAGAGAATCCCATGAATGAACATAAGTCTTGATATTCAAAAGAATGAACTCTTATTTATCTGAATCGTGCATTCAAGCTAAAAGAAAGATCTACCCCCAGTCTCTTTTCTTAAACCTTGTTTCTGTTGAGACCCTTTTGATGATGTGTGTTTTAGAGCTTCGGTAGTATTTTTACCAGAAAAAGATAGTAAGTGTTACGATGTGATAAGCAGTAGCAGTAAAAGTGTCCAGAGATATAATAACGCATGCCGGGGTATTGTAATCTAAGAAAGGAAGGTAGTGATAATGTTACGACCCAGGGGTACCCCCTAGATGTAACAAGGTGTATAAGACCCTGTGAGGCCTCATACAAGCCACTTAGCATATCATAACATAAAGTAATAGAAAATGGTGCGGAAATTTAAAACATTTCAATAAAATCAAAGTCTTTATAAAACGAGCGGAAGTCTAATACACTTGTCTCAAACCATCTAGACAACATGAGTAAAGTATTGGGTCACAGCCCATACAATAGTCCAAGACATGAAACGAAAAACATAATAGAAAGTGGTGATCACATACTCGAACACAATGAGGACTCACCAAATCTTCACTTCCTTGATCAACAATGAAGCTAGCCACGAGTGTGAGAATCTATGTCGCCGGACCATACATTTGATAAGACTGTAGGCAAGAGTATGAGTTAGCACAATCATGTACTAAATATGATAGCCAACATAAACAACATAAACATAATGGTTAGTCATAATAAACCATAAGCATAATCAATGCAAATACATCATAATCATAGTAAGAAAGGAACACTTCTCAAGCAACCTTAGTTAACCTTAGTCAAGACTTGGTCATCCGCCTTTAGTCAACCTTACCTCATGGAAGGCATCTCAAGCAAAAATCCAAGCTATTCATTTATTATAACATAGTTCACATTATTCATACTTACTTTTAAAGACATCCGGATTCGCCTCCTTACCTAGCTTTCAAAGGCTAATGGGTATTCACCTCTTACCTTACTTACAAAGGCTAATGGGTATTCGCATCTTGGATTACTTGCTTTAAGATCATGGGTACTCGCCTACACAATCACATCATATGAAATAGGTACTCGCCTCCACATCATTTCATAAGGAGCATGGGTACTCGCCTCCATTTCCATTCAACATAATAAGAACGTGGGGAATCACTTATTTTTCAATTCTAAGGAGTATGGGAAATCACCTCATATCCTTCTCATATGGAGGTCAAGGGTGATTGCCTCTAGCCTCATCAATTACATAATCTTTTAGTCTAGATTCATTTTAGGTGAGCAATCCTTTCAACCTATAATCATTAATGTGAGAAAGCCTTTCACATTCTACATTCAAATCTAAGAAATCCATATGGGAAGTATCCCTTCCACAACAATAACATCAATAACCAACAATTCACATCATAAGCTTTACTCTCAAAGTACTACATGTCATATTCATCATCTAAGCTTTATTCTCTAGCAGTTCTAATCATAATACATCAATCCTATAAAGATAAGCCTAAAGCCATAAAGTTTCCCTTTATAGCATCAACCCAATTATGTCAATTCTAGGTTAGAATCATGGAATACGCATGGGTACATGCAATTTCATCCTAAAAACATATAATTCTACCAATTCTATCGCAAACAATCATAATCCACTCAATTGGATCCACAATTATCATAACCCACAACATTGGAAGAAACCCTAAATAAAATTGGGGAATTCTTCATCAAATTGGGGGAATTCTAGGGGACTCCATGGATGAAAAGCCATCATACCTTGATTACAAAGAGGCTTGAAGATTGGTGACTTGAACTTGACCTAGCTTCAATTTCTTCCTTCTTCTTCCAACTTCTAGAGAGAGAATATTTTAGAGGAGTTTTGGAAGTTCTTTTGGAATTTGAGAGAATGACTTGAATGGGGGATTTTGGGGGTTAAAAATACATATATAGGTGTTCTAGACTTACGCAAAACGACACCACATTGATTTAATTAAAACCGGAAAAGACCCTTATGTCCCCAAAATAACTACCAACTCCTGACCTACGGACCCCCGACCGATGGACCATGGATGGACCTACGATCCGTCCTGGTCAGTCGTGGTCCATGTTCAGACAATTTTGGGCCAACGACGGCCACTGGACCAGAGGGCCATGACCCACCTACGGTCCGTAGGTCCCACCGTGGTCCAAGCCTAGACTATTTTCGAGGGGTCAATCCAAGGACCTACCTAAGGTCCGTGGCCCACACCACGGGCCGTGGTTGGCCCTTCGTGGATGACACCTAGAAGGTCTGAAAAGCTGCTATGTTCTTTCTTTCGAATCCGGGGTGTTACATTATCTCCCCCTTTGGATCATTCGTCTTCGAATGAAATTCTAAGAACGTTTTCCAATGAAAAGACTCAAGACTATCAGCCCATCATGCGTGCAACTCATCTAAATGCACAACTAAGGAGGAAACATCAACTCCAAGACAAACATACTCAATGCACCATAAGGAAGTAGGAACTACATCTAACAACCCAATATGCATGAAATTTTTAGATTTCTTATATTCAAGGAGGAACTATCTTCTCCAACTTAAAAACATGCTCAACACAATCTCATGGAGTTCATATGCAATTCAATTTCAAAAAGCATATCTAAAGCATGTTCATCAATTCATCTCATGAAGTCTATAGGCAACTCATACTCAATGCACTACAACATGAGGAAAATCAATCACATAAACTCATTTTCTTTTAAAACACAAGTTTTCATGAACATGCATTACATAAGGGAATCCTGGGAACATCTACAACACAAATGATTTCAAATCATAAAATAAACCAAGAGGAACCTCATTAACTCAAGCTAGAGTAGAAGGAAAGAGATGAGGATATCGAAACTTCATATCGGCCTCGGCCTCCCAAGTAGCACCCTCAACTAAGTGGTTTCTCCATAATACCTTCACGGAAGCAACTTCCTTGTTTCTCAATCTCATAACTTACCGGTCTAGAATCTCAACCGCAACTTCTTCATAAGAGAGACTTTCATCAACCCCCAAGCCTTCTAGGGGAACTATGGATGTCGGATCTCCAACACACTTCTTAAGCATAGAGACATGGAAAACCGGATGCACCATTGCCAAATCATTTGGCAAATCAAGTTCATAAGCAACCTTACTTACACGTCTCAAGATTTGATACGGGCCTACGTATTGGGGACTAAGTTTCCCTTTCTACCCAAATCTTATCACACCCTTCATGGGTGAGATTTTCAAATAGACCTAATCGCTAACCTCAAACTCAAGGTCTCTCTTTCTAACATCGGCATAGGACTTTTGTCAGCTTTGGGACGTTCTTAACCTTTCTCTAATAAGCTGGACTTTCTCCAGAGCCTGATGAACCAATTCGGGTCCAATCCAGGAAACTTCACCAACTTCAAATGACCCTATAGGAGATCTACACCTCCTACCATAAAGATCTTCAAAGGGGGCCATACAAATACTAGAATGGTAACTGTTATTATAAGCGAACTCTATCAATGGATAGTGATCATCCCAACTTCCTTTGAAATCGATAACACATGATCAAAACATATCCTCTAAAGTTTTGATCGTTCGCTCTGCTTGCCCATTGGTTTGTGGGTGAAAAGTCGTGCTAAGCTTCACTTTAGTGCCGAGACCCTATTTAAATGACTTCCAAAACTGAGAAGTAAACTGAGTACCTCTATCAGAGATAATGGAAAATGGTGTTCCATGCAACCTTACAATTTCCCTCAAATACAATTTGGCATAGTCTTCCGCCACATAAGAAACTTTGACGGGAATGAAATGGGCCGATTTCTTTATTCGTTCTACTATAACCCAAATCGAATCATGTTGTCGCCGAGTATCTGGAAACCCCACTATAAAGTTCATATTCAAGTCTTCCCACTTCCAAGTAGGAATGCTAATGTCTTGGGATGAACCTCCCAATTTCTGAGTCTCAACCTTCACTTGTTGGCAATTTTGAAACTTAGCCACAAATCCCGCAATATCTTTCTTCATCCCATTCCACCAATAGATCTCCCGCAAATCACAGTGCATCTTGGTGGCTCACGGCTGAATAGAATATTGAGAACTATGGGCTTCTGTCAAGATTTGTTCCCTAAGGTCATCAACATTTGGAATGCATAGTCGACCTTGGTTTCTAAGTACTCCATCTCCCCATTGAGAGAAAACCTCAACGGAATTTTTGATCACCGCTTCCTTCAATTCTACCAAAGTCAGATCAAGAAATTGTTTAGCTTTCACATCACTAACAAAAGACGATTCAGAACCATTGTGAACCATAATACAACCCTTGGCAGAGTCCACTAATTGAACACCCAATTTGCCCAATCTATGGAAATCTCGTTCCAACTCTTTTCTATCATCATCAACGTGAGCAACACTACCCATAGACAACCTACTAAGAGCATTCGATACTACATTTTTAGGGGTTATAAAGAACACTCATATTATAATCTTTCAATAACTCAAGCCACCTTCTTTGGTGAAGATTCAAATCTTTTTGATTAAACACATAATGCAGGATTTTGTGGTCAGTGAACACATCTACATGAACACCATACAAATAATGCCTCCATATCTTTAAGGCAAAAACCACTGCCGCTAATTCAAGATCGTGGGTCAGATAGCTTTTCTCATGGACCTTAAGTTGCCTTGAAGCATAGGCAATAACCTTTCCGTTTTGCATAAGCAAACATCCCAACCCAATTCTCGAGGCATCACAATATACCACAAAACCATCTGTTCCTTCTGGTAAAGTCAACACCGGAGCGGAAGTAAATCTATCCTTCAACTCTTTAAAACTCTTTTCACATAATTCGGACCATACAAACTTATCCTTATTTTGAGTCAAAGCCGTCAATGGGGAGGCAATAAAAGTAAACCCCTCAACAAATCATCGATAATAACCGGCCAAAACCAAGAAACTTCTAATGTCCGAAGGTGATAAAGGTCTAGGCCAACTCTTGTCCGCATCCGTCTTCTTAGGATCTACCTCTATACCTCTGCTTGAAACAATATGACCAAGGAAAGCTACGGACCTTAGCCAAAACTCACATTTGCTAAACTTTGTAAAGAGTTGTTGTTCCCTAAGGTTTTGCAACATAATTCTCAAAATGATCAGTATGCTCATCCTCACTCCTTGAGTAGATCAAAATATCATCAATGAACACAATCACAAAAATATCAAGGTATTATCTAAGCACTCTATTCATCAAGTCCATAAACGCCGCTGGAGCATTAGTCAACCCAAATGACATTACCAAAAACTCATAGTGACCATATCGGGTTCTAAAATCCATCTCCGGAATATCTTCTTCTTTCACCCTTAACTAGTGATAACCCGATCGAAGATGAATCTTAGAGAAATAACTTGCACCTTCAAATTGGTTAAACAAATCATCAATCCTAGAGAGAGGATACTTGTTCATAATAGTCACCTTGTTCAACTGTCGATAGTCGATGCACATTAGGAGTGAACCATCATTTTTCTTAACGAACAACACTGGAGCACCCCATGGTGAGATGCTTGGTCGGATGAAACCTTTGTCTAACAGATCTTTCAACTGTTCCTTCAACTTCATAAGTTCTGCCGGAGCCATTCTATAAGGAGGAATAAAAATAAGTGGCGTATCCGGGAGAAGGTCAATA
This sequence comes from Solanum etuberosum, assembly GCA_029582245.1. Classification (NCBI taxonomy): domain Eukaryota; kingdom Viridiplantae; phylum Streptophyta; class Magnoliopsida; order Solanales; family Solanaceae; genus Solanum; species Solanum etuberosum. The sequence goes on along the minus strand of JAJONR010001974.1, from coordinate 3,797 downwards.
CCGAAATCTATTTCCCTTTCGGGAGGAATACCAGGTAGATCATCTGGGAACACTTCCATAAACTCTTTTACAATTGGGACCGACTCAAGAGAAGGGGTTCCATGAAGGGGTTTCAGAATCTACATCCCTCACCCTCACTAGTTGGTAAAAGCAACCCTTAGAAATCATCTTTCTAGCTTTAAGACAAGAAATAAACCGACCCTTAGGCATAGAATTTCCCCCCTTCATCTCTAGGATAGGCTCATTTGGGAATTGAAACTTAACCACCCTAGTTCTACAATCGATAGAATCATAGCATGAATGCAACCAATCCATACCAAGGATGACATCAAAGTCTAACATATCAAGTTCTACCAAGTAAACAAGAGTAACTCTATGGGACAAGGAAACTGGACATTTTCTATAGACCCTCTTAGCCACAACAGAATCACCAGCAGGGGTAGAGACAGAAAAAAAGGTTCTAATAGCACATCGGGGTGCACATCAAACCTCATGGCTACATAAGGAGTCACAAATGACAAACTAGCACCGGTATCAAGCAAAGCATAAATATCTATTTGAAAAACTTTTAACATACTGGTCACCACATCCGGGGAATTCTCTTGATCACCTCTAGTTTGGACAGCATAGAATCCGTTTTGATTAGGAGCATTCCCACCCAAACCATTTGGACCGGATGAGGGGTTGGGTTGATCCCTAAGACGATTATCTCCCTCATTCTTAGCAACCAAAAGAAAATTCCTTATCATGTGATCCGTCTTACCACACCCAAAGCAAGCATTGGAACCTGCTAGACACTTACCCTCATGATTTCTCCAACACTTAGCACAAGTAGGCATCGAGGACCTACTACCATCCCCTTGAGGTTTAGGGTTAGATACCCTTTCATTGTTAGACCTTGGAGGAGAATTAGAAGAACCTTGACCGGATAACTTTTCTCGGAACCTTGAACTACCCTGTCCACTGGACCTAGAATATGAAAAGTTACCATCTTCCATTCTTGCCCTTTTTGCTTCCCTAGATCTTTCCTTGAGTTGTTCTTCCTCAATTTTTTAGGCATGCACCATAAGGAGAGAAATATCCATGTCATGGACAAGCATGGTGGTACGGCATTCTTTGACTACCAAGTCGGACACACCCGGCACAAACTTACTCATCTTTGTCCTACGGTCCGCCACAATAGAAGGAGCATATTTAGATAGTTTAGTGAACCTCAAAGCATATTCCCTTGCACTCATATTTACTTGCCGAAGGTTAATGAACTCAAGAACCTTGGCTTCTCTCATATCAAGAGGGAAGAATCTATCAAGAAAAGAACTCTTGAACCTTTTCCACTCTATGGGACCCGTTTCTTCCGGCCTTGCCTCTATCCATTGATTGAACCAAATCTGAGCAAACCCTTTGAGTTTATAAGTGGCCAATTCCGCCTTCTCTAGCGGTGTCACTCCCATAATAGCAAGTATCTTATAGACCTCATCAATAAACTCGTGAGGATCTTCCTCTACTTTGGAGCCATAAAATTTTGGAGGGTTCATCCTTGTAAAGTCCCTCACTCTTGCCGCCGCCGTACCCACGTTTGGGTTCATGGGGTTACCACCTCTTTATTGGCTTGGGCCATCAGGGCTTGAGCCAACACTTGGAAAGCCGACCTAAACTCCACATTTGTAACATTCTCAGTCAAAGGATCAATCGGAGCTTGAGGAGGAGCTTGGGAAGGAAATTCTTGACCCACATTGTCTCCCTTAGTCCTTCTAGCATTAGCCCTTCTAGTAGTCATATCCTGAAAACCATCGGGTAAGGATTAGGAGAAAGACCTTATAGAGCTAAGCTCCATGGCACGACTTAGAGAAATGAAGAAGTGAAGTTTCCTAAACATCTAGTAACCTCTCATTCATAAATGTGGCGCGCTTCACACTTATGAACAAGACTCTACTTGACGTGGTTTGAGACATCCTAGAACCAATTTAAACCTTGTGCTCTAATTACCAAGTTTGTCACGACCCAGGGGTACCCCCTAGATGTAACAAGGTGTATAAGTCACCATGAGGCCTCATACAAGCCACTTAGCATATCATAATATAAAGTAATAGAAAATGGTGCGGAAATTTAAAACATTTCAATACAATCAAAGTCTTTATAAAATGAGTGGAAGTCTAATACACATGTCTCAAACCATCTAGACAACATTTGTAAAGTCTTGGGTCACAGCCCATACAATAGTCCAAGACATGAAACGAAAAACATAAAAGAAAGTGGTGATCACATCCTCGAACAAAATAACGACTCACCAAATCTTCACTTCCTTGATCAACAATGAAGCTAGCCACGAGTTTAAGAATCTATGTCGTTGGACCCTACATTTGATAAGAATATAGGGAAGAGAATGTGTTAGTACAATCATGTACTAAATATGATTTCCAACATAAACATAATAGTTAGTCAATATAAACCATAAGCATAATCAATGCACCTAAATCATCATCATAGTAAGAAAGGAACACTTCTCAAGCAACCTTACTTAACCTTAGTCAAGACTTGGGTCATCCTCCTTAAGTCAAGCTTACCTCATAGAAGGCATCTCAAGCAACAGTCCAAGCTATTCATTTATTATAACATAGTTCACATTGTTCATAGTTACTTTTAAAGAAATGGGGATTCGCCTCATTGCCTAGATTTCAAAGGCTAATGGGTATTCACCTCTTGCCCTACTTACAAAGGCTAATAGGTATTCGCCTCTTGCCTTACTTGCTTTAAGATCATGGGTACTCGCCTCCACAATCACATCATATGACACGGGTACTCACCTCCACATCATTTCATAAGGAGTATGGGTACTCGCCTCCATATCCATTCATCATAATAAGAACGTGGGGAATCGCCTCTTGTTTAATTCTAAGGAGTATGGGAAATCACCTCATATCCTTTTCATATGGAGGTCAAGGGTGATCACCTCTAGCCTCATAAATTACATAATCTTTTAGTATAGATTCATTTTAGGTGAGCAATCCTTTCAATCTAGAATCATTAATGTGAGAAAGACTTTCACATTCATACATTAAAATCTAAGCAATTCATGTGGGAAGTATCCCTTCCACAACAATAACATCAATTACCAATAATTCACATCATAAGCTTTACTCTCAAAGCACTAAATCTCATAATCATCATCTAAGCTTTATTCTCAAGCATTTATAATCATAATTAATCAATCCTATAAGGATAAGACTAAACCCATAAAGTTTCCCTTCATAGCATCACCCCAATTATATCAATTCTAGGTTAGATGTAACACCCCGACTTTTTGGAACACTAATTTAACTCGTACCTTCTCGAAAAAATAAAGAGGGTGAGTAATGAATTAAGAATGATGTCGTATGTCATATTTTAAGTGTTCAAGGGTTGTATCTCAAGTTTTTAAGTTAGGTAAGTTGCAAAATAAAAGTTGGTGAAAGTTATTGTAAGTTCCTTTTAAAATATTTCTCTGAAATTTAAGTCAAATCTCTCGGAGGTTTTCTCCCAATCTATAAAGAGTTATGGGGCCTACAACCCAGAAAATCGAAGGTCTACGAGTCTAATTTCCAACGCATCAAACCGTTCATTCATACAACTTCATAATAGAGAGATATTCACGTTTTTGTGAGACTATGCAAGCAGGCACGTGAGGTGGGTCCCCTAGGTCGGTGGAACTCTTTATATATCTTCTTCTTCGACTTTTCTTCATTTTTTTTCAGTAAATAACCAGAAAATTTAGAAAACTACTTCTAGGATCAACCAAATTATATATTTTCTCGACTTAA